>JABUQX010044645.1:0-55000 GCA_015478945.1 Trachelipus rathkii
ATACATAGGTTGTGGAGTGGCAGGCTTTAAACACTATTTACGTTTCCTGGTTCTGATGAGGAGAAATTTCGCCATTGTCCAATCAGATGCTTATAGCTGGATGTGTGGAGTCTTCATCTTCTAAATCATAGGACTCCGTAATTATGGTTGAAAATAAAATAAAAAGAATAAGGAAAAAGACTTCCTCATATTGTTTTTATTTTACAAAAATATAATATGCCATGATTTTAAGTAAAGTTTCATAGGTTGCAGAGGTACAGGGGTTTTCGATGAATTAAGTATTATTGATGATCCTTTCTTCTTACTATGTGGAAAGGAGATCATCCCAATACGCTATAAAAAGTTATTTTGACAACCACTGAAATACATATTTTGTCCAACTCTTCTAAAGTAAAATTTTAAATTCTATATTGGAATTTAGTCCTTGTTTCCCTTTCTTTTTGTTTTAAATAGTTAGTCAGTTTCTCAGAGTTATAGTGGGACCGTTTTAAACATTGTGGGTCCACTCTGAGAAAAGTGAGAGAGAGGAAATGAGTTAGTTTACTCTGATTCATTTCGTCTCCTGACTGACTGTTGAAAATAATACCTTAGCATAGAATATATATTTGTGCATTTTTTTTTTATCATAAAATCCTATCATGACTCGATTACTGCCGAATATATTGTGCTTTTCAGAGTGGATAGCCGAAGTAAAAATCTCTGTCGGTTCCCAGAGTACCCGGACTAGTCAACTCCTTATGATGCCTGTGGTTTCTTCGGAAGTGTCTTTTGAAGTTTCTCGTGCCTACCAATGGTTTCGACCCTAATGACACCAAATGTAAGACCATAGTCATATGGTCCATGACAAGATGGTTTGGAAAAAAAAGATGCAGGATCGGGGCAAGACACTAAAGTTATATATATGATCGCCATCTACAAGATTTACACGCCTTTACCAAAAGCGTATCCTCCATGAACTGGGTCATAATGCAAAATATATATCCCTGTGATGATCCTGTATCCTTACCTCAACAAGTACCAATGGCCGGAGAAGAACATCGTCCGAGGGAAACGACATATTGGATTTCCATCGGAAACTAAAGGCGGAGTACGTAAAGTCACCCCTCATATCAGATATTTCATTAAAAGACCCTTAATGATCCTTCTTTCGTATTCACTAAAAGGATGGATCCAGATTATATGATGCCTCTCATTCTCGATTTCATACTGGTCATGATGAATCTCCCGCAGAAACTATTCCCGAAGTTCACCCTTATGTCCAACCAGTCCCGTAAAAAAATGTCTTCCCATCAAATTATTTCCAATGTAAAAATTATTTTCCTTCAATGAATGTACAGGAACATAGTGGTCCTTACATTCCTTCTCCTCAGTCAAATTATCCACCAATTGAATCCCAGTCTGTGCCTACATTGTTATTGTATTTGTCATTCTAATGTATCTATTGACTATGAGTCTGCTCTGGATTCCAGCGTTAAGGTTGTACTGCGTACAGGCTTGCGCTGGTTGATGGAGCACAAGGCTTCTGTACTATTGATGCAGGAGTTCCACGAAGAGAAAGAATCCGCTGTTCGTCTTTCGTCCCTAACTAAGGCACAGAAAATTATAAAAAATTTGTATATATATAATAATTGTAAAAAAAATTCATATTGTAGTTTATATGTAAGAGTCCTGATTGTCCTTCTCTACGCTGTTCTATGCTCTTGGCCGCCTCTTCACTCCCGTCTTTCTCTGAACGACGTGGAAAATTGAGGTGGGGGTTTAGATTTAGCGGGGGAGGATATAAGGGAGATGTTGTTCGTGCATAGTTGTGCCATTGACAACTGAAGTAACCCATAGTAACGGTTTTGTAAGTTTAAGGTTTCTCATTGATCCAGTCTGGACACTACGATCCAGCCTGGACGATGAGTGTATTATATTCTATATTATTGCTTTAGTTATTACCAAAACTTAGAGAGTTATAGATGTTATAATTGTCTCTCTTTTTTGTTTTAGTTGTTGTTATAATTATGATAATATTTAATTGATAAAATTATACAACTGAACATTTGTAAAATAAAGTATTAGTGAGTACAGGATATTGTACCAGAACATTTATACCATACTAGAAGTATTTGAATACCTGGAAGTTGGATTTGTCCAGTTTTTCAGGTTAGTGTGTACACATAAAGAAACTAATGTAATTTATATAAAAATAATTATGTACAATGTATAAATTTTATGTGTTGAAAAAGAGTAGTAAACCGAATGTATTAATTGCAGTTTACTGTCTTATAAGATCATCAAATATTGACCCGAATTGAACAAACCCCTCTTTGAAATTTACAGGGTGAGTTCAATAAAGTAATTATAAAAATATGAGAAAGTATGCTGCTATAAATGAAAATAAAATGTAATAAGTTAAAAGTATTATACTAATTAAAGTTAATGTTTACTTTTGACAGGGTTTATTTGTTGGGTTTCTGTTTTGTTTTGGTTTTGTTTTGTTTGTTCTTTGGTTTATCTGAGTCCAATTTCCTTGTTGGATCTTCACTATATCACCAGAAATCATTCTTCAATCAATCTCAGCTAAGTATAGTATATTTGTCGTGATTGAGTCTGAATTTCTAACTCCCCCATACTTCATTGCACGAATAATATTTGGAATCGTTTGGTTTCCACTCTTGAATCTGATCCGTAGTCGTTGAACTTATGTACATAATCATAATACATTGGATTCTAAGTATCATTCCAATGTATTTATCTAATTAAAATATATCATATACTGAAATTAATATAACCTTTATTATCATATTGTTGGGAGTGGATTGTGTTATCTTTATCTATTCACAAACCTCCCACATGTATATATTTTGAGCAAATTAAGTAAACATAAACTTTTTATAGTGTGTCAATATCCTAGATTTTGATTCTCTATTGACCTATGATTATATTATTATTCTTTACTATTATTAGTCTCCATTGATAGATAGATCCGGGAACGATCTAGTTAAGTAAACCCTTCCTTTGGGGTAAGACCTGTAAATTATATCACAATTGCGTATTTAAATTAAAGAAACTCACAATCCTCCTTGAATAGTCACACAAGTAAGCAGGCCAACGGAGTCCGGAGACAATCTCCCTCCGTTAGAAAAAGCTTAACCTGCTCCGTAATACCTCTGATGGTGTCAGTTGGTTGCCTGTACTTACTAGACATTCAAACCACATCTATCGAACATCACCTTAATACTATCTACTTCTTATTATATCTTTTGACCTCCGAATTATTCAATCTTCATCGACCTTCGACTCTACGAGAATAAGTGGAGAGAGGCACCTTCCAGTCGGGTACGAGTGTTCGGTCCCAGCGTGCTTCTCTCCGCAACATATAAATATATATATATATATATATATATATATTATATATATATATATATATATATATATATATATATATATATATATATATATATATATATATATATATATATATATATATATATATATATCTTATATATATATATATATATATATATATCATATATATATATATATACTACTATATATATATATATATATATATATATTACTATTGGTGAAAGTAATAATTATTGGTGAGTTAATATTTATTCTAGATCTGGTTTTAATTTTTACTGCATATATTAATCTTTTTATAATTTTTTCAGTATTACTTTGCAGTATTATATAAGATCACTAAATTAGTATTAAATCATGAAACTTTATATGAAAAGGATGTGTCAATAGTTTAAAATTGTTGTTAATTCATTTATACTGTATATTAGTCAATATGGAATCTAATGATTTAAATAAATCATCCAATGAAAGTTTTGGAAATGAAAAGTATTCACAGTCTGCCTCCAGTTCCTCAAATCCTCATTCTAATTCAAATAATGGGTAAGAATTTATTTATTCCTTTGCTCTTATGTAACATAATTTATTGTAGTCGTAATAAACAAATTTTGAAGTATTTTTTAATTTTTTTGCCTGTTAAATAAAAACTATATAAATATTCCTTTAAAATAAGTATAATTAAAGAAAGATAAAAACACGTGCCAGTATTGTAGGGCTGCAAGATGACTAATGAAAGGAATATCAGCACCTCCCTTATGCTATTAAATCTAGATTCTGTGAAAATATTCTTTGAACTTTTTTGAAAGAAATTTTTTAAAAATTATTATATATATGCTTTAAAATATTTATTAGAAAATTATAGTACAACAATAGGATTGTTTGATAATTTTGAAATTGCAGAAAAAATGAGCAATTTCAGAAACCAGAAAAAATCATAGAAAACTTATGGAACCTAAATAAATTAAGGACAGATTATCTATAGGAAATATATTTTAAGGTTCATTCTTCCTTTTGACTATTTCTCATTGATATGTTTCATTCTTAAGGACAATTAATGATGGACTTGAACTTTTGATACCAATATTTTGCATTGATAATATGGATATTATTTTTCAGTTTAAATAATAGATATAACTTCACCACAATGAAAAGAAATATAATGAAGATCGTAAAGAAGACGAAAGAAGGTTGCAACGACTTGAAAGAGGACCAATATTGATCGAAAGCTATTGCTTTATTGATTCATAATATGAACCACCCCAGTTTTCTATCAGAGGACAAAACAAACTCTCTACTTCTGCAACAACAGAAATATATCTGAAGGATATTGTTATTGCAGAACATCGATATCAGAATTCCTACGTTGTCTTGGAGCAAACAAGGAACTTGTCGCCCAAGCAGTACGAAAATTATGGATCTGTATAGTTTTAGCAGAATGTCATTAGTTGACATGTAGTCCTCTGTGAAATAATTACTGTTTATTCGTAGCAAGGCGCTAATTAGTAATTACAGCCAGAGCTACGATAATTTTTGATTGGTTCTGAATGGATATTTCAGATCTTGATTACGAAGAAAAATTATGAAGATTCCATAGATACTTTAGCTTTGTAGAATGGGAACACAGCGCTGAAATCTATGATACTACATTACTGGGTATTTCTATACAAAGTGAAATCGTTTCCACTCGATAAAATTCTCAATTTCAACATTATGGGTATGCAACAATAATAAACTTGTATCTATCTTTGATATTATTCATCAGAAATAGACTATTTAATGGATCATTTTGATATCACTCCCGAGGGCACTAGGAGACGCCAAACATTTTTGGATCAGTTACACGGCGGTTCTATTGAGAATGAATTCAACATAGAAAAGTTTGTCCTCAAGAGTTCAAATCCCTTATTTATAGACGCTATGTCGACGATAGTTTTGACATATTTCGGAATCAATTTCCTTCATGTCCCTCTATTCTTAAACTATCGATTATTCTGAGGTTTCCTGAACGTAGAAGAAGAACCAGAAGACATTGTTGTGGTTATAGAAATACTTGGGGAAGAAAGCAGATAGAATACCTCCCCCACAACAATTAACGAATATAGAAATATTTAGGCAGCATGAAGTTGGACAGTACCTCTTCTGTGCCAAAAAATGAAATAACACGTGTGTTTAAAGTAGTAACAAAATGTCAATAATAAGTACAATCAATAAAAGACAGTACAATTATCATTTAAAGGAAACTCATTTTAACTGTTATGCAAGTGAAAAAGCAATAGTGGTTGATTAAAACGTGTAACGAGTTAATGAATGAAAAGAGTATGGATATAACAGCACATGATAAGGATTTTATTTTTTGTCCCTCTATTCCCACTCAATTAATAGTTTGCCTTATTATTCTATGTGTATATGTGTGTAAGAACACTTGATTATATTAGTGGTCTCACTGTTCATTATAATGTAAAATAATATATGAATTTTGATATGCCATCCAGAAGTTGTGATAACTTCTCCTTCAATACGGGATTCTCTTACCGCAGAATGGGGGGGCCACAACTAACTTATAAAATGAGTATAATAATAAAATATGATACAGCAAACATGATGAACGATCTTGAATACCAAAAAATATGGATTTCAGCTTTCATTATTGCATTAATAAATATATTACCCTTGCTTTTTTTTTGTCAAGACATCTCGAAGAGATAGTTCACCTGAGTACACAATATTGAAGATAAAACACTTTTATACAACTCACACTACTATTTATAACTTATGAACGAAGATTATATATATATATATACTACTGTAGGTTGGTTTAATATTGAATTTTAATTCTTACAAAATCAATCCTATACTATTCAAAAAAATTTGCAATAAATAATACAAGTACAATTACGTTCTTATCTCTTCACTGTAAAGTAATAGCATGATTAATGATGCGTTAGTAGTTGATTTTGATTGTGTAATAGGCTTATTAAAAAGTTGTTGCTACTACTGCTTTAAGATAAAGAAGTATAAATGAGTGTCTTACTTAATAATTTATCAAGAAGCCCTATACTTTTTAATGTACGTTAGCAGTATATATACTTATAATACAGGTTTAACCAATTCAATAGGTAAAATTTACGGGGAAAAACATATCGGAATAAATAGGATTTTGGGGACCCTAGATATCTAACAGACGTAGAAAAAGTTCAGAGTCATTTCGGGGAAAATTACCGTTTCGCTTCAAGCGACTTGTAATATTTACCCCACATATTTAAACATATTAATAGAACTAATATTATATATAATATTATAATATATATATATAGTATATATATTAATATACTTACTAAATATATATATAACTAATATAGTATATAGTATATACTATACTATTAAAACAATATATATATTTTACTAAAAACAGAAATTCTAAGAGTTAGGACTCCCATAAATAATTTAAAGTTATAGAGGTAGCTTTGAGCAAATGAAGTAAGGTAATAATATAAATAGTCCCACACTACGCAATATAGAGAGAAATTAATGAAGAACATCTTGTTCTCATCCATCAGACAGTCAAAGGAGCAGAACAATATTACTAACTCCCACAAAAATTGTCATTTTAGAATAAAAAAAGAATTAAAGAAGTTTAATCTTAGCCTATGGAATAACAAATTCAGTAGAAAAATAATATAGCTAAACTAATTAATGCATTGTCAAGACAGAAATCTGAGTAGACTCAAATATAACTCGTTAAGGAAAAGAGTTGAAAATTCCAAACCTCTATAATATTAAATGAAGGTTTCAGACAAAGAAATTAATTTTCGCCTTCAATATTATCAAGGGAATAGGATACTTAGATTTCAAACATAAATCCAAGTAAAATCTAGATGGACACTAACTTTTATTCGTGGGCACAGTTTTTAATAAAAGAAAAAGGTTAATTATTAATGGTCATATTTAAATAAAATATTACAATATAAAGTTCCTGACATGATGAACTTCCAGGATACATGTGGTTTTCTGCTAAATTTCATGAAAGCTCTTCAAAAAGTAGCAAACTTGTGTCTTCAAAAGTCGAAAACTTGTCCTCAAAAAGATAAAGCCTGGAATATATCTTTGAAAACGTATCTGTGAAAGAAACCAGAATCAGAATGATAAACTCAATCCTTTGAATAATAAACGTCTGAACTTACTATCAATTTGAAGAAAAGAGAACATGATAAGACCAATAGGTGCTTACTCATGTAACATTGATAAAAAGATGTTTAATTATTAATTATTATTATTGTAATGTTATCAAATAACATCATTCGTCTTATTTCTCTATCTATAGTTAATAGGCTAAGCAAAAAGCAAAAGCAAAATAAAGAATTTTGATTTACTTAACCAAATGGGCTTAACGAAAGAACCTAGTTAAGCATTTTCTTTTAAACAGGGAAGGTTCCAATAAAGGATAGATTAGTTTTCTCTTGATTTCAAGCTCAAGACATCATACTTACTCAGAAGAGAATCCTCGATAAGAGAAAATATAACAATCAAAATAACAAAGATGTGAAATAAAAAGATATCTAGATCTGGCGATCAAGTGATAGATCAACCATGTAAAGAGCAAGGAATGACATCTCCTTTAGATCGGAACCTCTCATTGACATATGCTTCAGAACTCTAGTGACCAATTGACATTGTTTCACCATATCAAAGTAAGTTGTTCCATTTGCATGAAGTTTATACACCCTTTGACCCCAGATAAAAAACAGAATTGCTTTATCAATAATCTGGACACCTCATTTAAACGTTAACATGTAAAGTCAGCAGGCCTCCCTGATAGAGGCAAGATAGGGTAGCATATAGGAACGATAGAAAAAGTTCATTTCTCTTATAGATATGACTACTAGAAGCAAGAGTTAGTCAAAGGTCAAAGTTGTGATAATTTGGACAACAATAAGGGAGACGCAAACTTTAATTATATTTCTGTTAGAACAACTTACATTTTATGGTAGGTGTTTTGATGGAAAAGCGATGGAAGATCCTTACTATTCAGAATTTCAGAAAAAATTGAATTTTCAAACACAGGTTTCTGAGAAGGAATAAGACCAACCTTATTCTTATAAGGAATTCTTAACACAAACATTGCAGGAATTGTGATAATCTACAGAAGATTTATCAAGGAATGTATAAACGATAGTTGTTACTTCTTGAGGAAAACTCGATATAAATAATTAGTTTTTGAGTTCTAAAAGAGTTAAGGGATAAGATCTTACGGTCATTGAAATGTAATTAAGCATTTAGCTTAAGTAACTTTTCGGGAAGAAAAAAATAAATCTTAAAATTTAATTAAGAAATTAATTCTGGGAAAATACTTCAGCTAAATAAGGATTGAGTAGGGAACTTTGATTTTGAACCCAATTTGAAGGTGTACTTTAAAAAAATACCACCTAACGTGTTTCTATATTTCGTTTCTCCATAAGCGAAAGAGTAATTAGTGGCCATAATTAACGGAAAATATGATAATGGTTAAGTAGCCCGAAAATGAAAATACAGACTAACAGCGAATTTATCCCTGGCAAGGACATAGTTGGAAAACGTTTACTTTCTTTGAATAAAAATTTATGATAGAAACTTTCAGGAAACTTTTAATAACTTAGTTGAAAAAATTGGAAAGGAAACAGTAATATACAATATTATCAGACTGTAACGTTTTTCAATGTGCCTTGGAACATTGCCGTTCTTCTCTCATCAAGAGAAATGATAAAAAAAGACTTGAGTTTCTGTGAGAAGCGAGTACCAGAACACGAAGAAAAGATAGCATTAAATCTTCAAGTCACCGCTGGAACCTACTTAAGAAGTGGAAATTTATATCGTTATTTATTTATAATATATATTAAAGAACACATATAAGGATATGTTCACCACACGTTATTTAAGAAATATGAAATGCACACATATATATGAGTCAATCTCATATTTATGTGCAGACAAATATGTTTTAAAATTTACTCTTTTTTATAGTATTTTTAATTACAAGAAATAATATTTTTATATCTGTAGTAACAAAGATATCAAACGTTTTAAAAATTAGTTTTTTATATGTAATGGTACAAGAATACCATACATATTCAGATTTATTTTACAATTCTTATATATTTTAGATAAGAAAAAGAATTGCTTATCATTAGTATACATAAACCATACATACTTTAAAAAAGAAACATTGCAGAAACAGATACTAACATCTGCTGGTAATCAAAGATATCAGCAAGATGTTAATTTCAAGAGTCTGGCAGGTTCGCAAAAAAATTCGCTGTCAGACAAATGAAGTGTGATATGAAAATGTGATAAAGACTTCAGTTTGTTCTAGAATGACAAGAATGCGTTAAGAGAAGAGGTAGAAGTATTGGATCACTATGAATTGTCTCAATCGCGTATCTTTCCATTTCATTACCCCCACAGGCAAACAAATTGCATTAAGTATACGAAAATCCAGAAGACAAAACAGAACAACTTAAATTTGTGTCTAAACAGTAGAACTCTTTTCCATAGGCCTGTTTTTTTTTATTAGGGTTAATTTTCTTTATTGTTTTTAGACACAATTAAAATTCTTCTGTTTGTTCTGTTGTAACTTAATCAATTGTTCTTTCCTGTTGGAATGAATAGATAGATAGTGATTAGACCAATCATAGTGTTCCAATCAGTCCTAAGCTTCTGTATATCAAAGAACAGGATATGTTACGAAATGATAACTGATTGATACTATTTATAAATTTTATTATCACAGAATTGTCTTCAAAAAGCAGTGTTAAAAATATTCTCTGTGATTTATCTTTTCTAAATTTTAACAATTCGTTGCTCTAGTATCTGACCAGCAGATATATCTGTTCCAGCAGTTTCTTTTGTAAAGTTGTATGTTTCTTTATCTAATAACACTACCTTAAATTATTTCTTATTAAAAAAACAATTAAGATTACAAAAAAATAAATATGAGACATGTATCATTTTGAAATAGCAAAAAGTCTGATAACGTTGGACGAAAAAAATATGTAGCTACTCTTTACCTATATTCAATATAAAAATATTATATTGCCAAAGCTCTAAGCAACTTTATTTAAATAATCATTATTACAATAAATGCAATTCATCCATTATATTATTTAATTATAATCGGCTAATGAGTTGTAAACAATATAGAAGGGGATTAAATATCCCCTTTATTATTTAAAAACGTATAATCAAATTTCTCGTAGTAGTTAGGTAGACTTAGAACAAAATTATATTTCTTTCTGGGATTCGTTCTATTACTGTTTCACGACGATATAGTTTTCATATCTAGTTCGCTCATGAGAAGAAGATGTGTATTTCCACTGCAAATGCTAAAGAATATAACAGCGCATCTTCTTTATCTTCTGTTTTCTTTCCAGATGTTTTCAACTAAGGTTATTCAAAAGTTCCTGAAGTTTTATCAATAAATTTTATCAACGTAATTTTTAAATCCTTGTCCTTGCCAGGATAAATTCCTGTTAGGTCTGTTATTTTCCATTTTCGGGCATCTTAACCCTTACTCGATATTTTCATTACATTATGGGCACCAATGGTAGCTGCTTTTCTCTATGGAAGAACGTAGAAATCACGAGTAGTGTCTGTTTTTTCAAATTTACACCTATCGGCCTTCACGATAGGCTTACGCGTAAATGCACTTAAAGGTCCTCAACTGCTCTATTATAACTATGAAGTTTTTTCCAATCGTAATTTCATAATGTCAAATTTTAAATGTTTTTCTTCCCGAAAAGTTACTAACTAAGTCGTTAAATCAATTTCAGCCTGAAGTTTCATTGTATTTGTTTATTACTTTCCTAATTTTTTATCGGTTGCTTCAAAGTAAACAATTAATCGGTACATTCCTTGATAAAACCTTTTGTCAAGATCTTCACTCATGAATACCCTGAGATTAGTGTCTAGATTCCGTTATAAAATATGGGTGCTATTTCTCTTAAACCTTGGTGTTTTGAAATGCATAATTTTCTGTAATATCTGGAAAATAGTAAGATCTTCCCATCCTTTCTCACAATTGAGTCTGCGAGTGATTCTGTATGGTGTTCTATCTACACGATTATTAAAAGTTTCGTCTCCTTTTTTGTCGAAATATTGATCACACACTTTGACCTTCTGACTAATCTTGTTTCTGCTAGTATCTATAAAAGAATGAACTTTTTCTATTTCTAAAATACTTCTACCCCTAACTTCCTTTCGGGAATACCTGCTGACTTTACATGTTACATTTGAAATGAAGTGTACAGGCTGATTCATTTTAAAGCAAACTTCTGTTTTTATCCTGGGCAAGTTTATACTTTCTGCAAACTCGGAAAACAGCTTCGCAATTGAACAAAATGTCAATGTAGCTAGAGCTCTTGAAATGCTATCAACTGGAAGAGGTCTCCTACAAAAGGCGTTGTTCCAATTGCCTTGCTTTTACAGGGTGTCTTCCTTCGAATGCCATCTAAGATATCTTTTCTATTCCTACATGTTGGTTAATTTCGTGATGTTGTATTGTTATCTCTTATCTGAGAATCTCTCGCTGATATACTTGGACATGCTTAACAACTAAAGAAAACTATCTATCCTTTATTTGGACCTCTGTTTAAAAAAATGTTACCTAGTTCTTTTCCGTAAGCGCGCTGATTGTTAAGGTAAATAAAATGTCTTATCTCTTCTTTTCTTGCTTAGCCTATAAACTATGTAGGAATAAGACAATATGTTATCATTTCTTACAGTTAAATAAAAAATTAAATAAATAACCACATCTTTCTATGCTAAATGTTACAATTGAGGTAAGCACCTATTGGTCTTTTAATCTATAGGTCGGATGTGACAGTTTCACATCTTTGCCTATTCATAAGCTTTTCAATTTCGATTTTCTGCGTTCTTTCACAATTATTTCAAAAGATATTTACAGCTCGTCTAACATTTGCAAAAATCGGTTTTATTTCTCACTTTACCTCTTGTAAAAATACTTTGGTCACCTGAGCCTTGTCAAGTTTATGAGTAAGAAAATATTAAGGATATAAGTTTGGTATCTCTTGAAGTTCATCATCCGAAAACTTTAAATATTTGTAATACGTTTATTAACTATGCACAATATATGGTTATTAAACTTCTTTCTTTATAAATTGCCAAATAAAATTTCTGTGTCCCATCTAGATTCTCTGACTTGTTGATTTAAATTAACGTACTTCGCATTCTCTATGAATATTGAGCGATAATTATTCTTTGTCGAACCATTTGAATGATACTCTTAAGTTGATTATATCAATCTGCTTTCTGCTATCAAGAGTTCTAATTTGAAAAATATCAATTTCTTCTTGGTATTTGTGCTATTTAGGAGTCTCTCTTCTTTCGATCCTGACAAGGGTTATTGTTTGCAATAATATGCCTATAACTCAAAATTATAGCAAGAATAACTTAATTATAATCTTAAAATACAAATATTTCTGTCGGAGATCCCACTAACACAACCTTTCCCTAAGGAAACTAAAGCTTAGTAATACTTCCTACTACTGACTTACTGTATTTACTATACATCTGAATAAGCCTGTCTCTGTTGGTATTTTTCTGCAGGTTTGACAACATGATGGAAGGAAGACGTCCCAAACTATAAGGAAGGATTGATGAATCTGCCAAGTACTTAAGAGATAAGGATTGGAACGATGCGACCGCCAGCCTATTCGTGAATCTTGAACTCAGGATCGATGAAAGTACTTGTCATATAGAATGATTCGTATCCAGTATGTAAGGTTGGATGGCTCGAGAAGTTATATTTAGTCTGAGGGAAACGAGAAATAATTTCTTAAATTAAAGGCATGCCAAATGTTTATATGATATTTTTTACTCAGAATTATATATATATATATATATATATATATATATATATATATATATATATATATATATATATATATTAATATATATTTATATATATACAATATATATATATATATATTTATATATATATATATATATATAGTATAATGTATGTTATTTCACTACACAGCTTCAATCCCGAGATCGGAAATTGGTCAGGGAAAGTATTTGTATGGTTTCTGACCAAGTGGAAAGTGCAGGGATATTGAAGCCCAATAGCATGCCCTGCTTCAGCTCAGTGCAGTCGAGTGCTTGCCACGCAGGCGTGGGTTCGCATCTATACCGCGGCCGTTTCAGTGCGAGAAGCATGAGAAGAGTGGTTTTGTTGTGAATGGATTGTTCTGTTGTATGGTTGGCTATGTTTGTAGTGATGTGTGTATTGAGATTAGTGTAATACACTATGCCGTAAACTGCAATACGTAAATATTGCAGAAAATCTCCTACTTACGACAATTTTTGTGCCGTTCACGTAGCCGAACGAGGATTCGAACCCATACTGAGAGGGAATCTTGTTCCTAAGGTGAGCCAAAAAGGTCGCCCTAACCCAATGAACCAAACGGTGAACTATTTATATATATATATATATATATATATATATATATATATAGTGATATATATTATTATATATATATATATATATATATATATATATATATATATATATTATATATATATAATTATTTTTATATATATATATATATATATCTATATATATATATATATATATATATATTATATATATATATATATATGGCCAAACTAAAGAAGTTACCCGCATCATATCTCGAAAACTAAGATAGGCACAAGAAAACTGATTACATATATGGAATCAGCGTATGAAATTTGTACGGAAAATGAAAACAAAAAATTTTTATTTTTTTTTTTATTTTTTTTATATCTCCAAAACTACAAGATAGGTACAAGAAAACTAATAACATATATCGAATCAGCGTGTGAAATTTGTATGAATAAAAAGGATTTTTTTTTTATATACATAATAACATATTTGGAATATCAAGCATATGCAATTTTTTTTTACAGGGGGCTCGAGACGAAAAACGGTGGACAGGGGCGGGGGGACGAGTCCCCCCGTCGTCCCCGGGTAAAGGCCGAGAGACCCCGACTCTTTCCATCTTCGCGGTTTACCCTGGGGTATTTTTTTTAGTTAAAAAAAAAAACAATTTTTTTCATTTTTTTTCATACAAATTTCATACGTTGATTCTAAATATGTTATTAGTTTTCTTGTTCCTATCTTAGTTTGAGATATGATACGGGTAACTTCTTTAGTTTCACCTATATATATTATATATATATATATATTATATAATATATTATATATTATATATATATATATATATTATATATATATATATATATATATATATATATATATAATATGCGCTAATCTCAACACCACACATTGCTAAAAACATAGCCAACCATAGAACAATCCATTAATAACACATAAAATCACACTCTCTCCCATACTTCTAGCAGAGAAGGTCCGCCTTAATCGAAATCACATATATATATATATATAATATACATATATATATATTATATATACTAATGATTATATATATATATATATATATATATATATATATATATATATATATATACTACTATATATATATATATATATATATATATATATATGCTAGTAAGAATTTCAAATGATTTGATCAAGGATTTTTAATGTTTGTCTAGACCAGCGTTTCTCAACCTTTTAAGTCTCGCGACCCCCCAAAAGCCAAAACGCATAAAGTTAGTACCTCGCGACCCCCTGTAATTTAACTACCTTAATAATATATATATATATGTTATATATATATATATATATATATATATATAGTATATATATTCTATATATATATATATATATATATATATATATTATATATATAATATTATTATATATATATATAATATATATATATATTTGATATACATATATAGTATAAACTGACATATAATTATAGAAGTACTAAATAAATTAATAATTATATATATATTAATATATATACATATTATTATATATATAATATATATATATAATAAGTATATATATATTTATATATATTATATTATAGTATATATATATATATATATATATATATATATATATATATTATAATATATTATATATATAACTAACCTATATAATATATATTCCTTAATAAAAGAATCCTTTTGGTCCTGCATTATGCTATATTATTTGTTATATTTTATTAAGTATTAATTTTTATAAATAACAATGGTGTAACATTTGATTCTAATTCATTCATAAAAGTCTTTTTTTCGTAGCATCTAGATATGTTAATTTATTTTTGATGACCACCCGACGCACAGCTATATCACGCCTTCAGCGCCCCCCTTCGGGGGTCGGGACCATCCATTCCGCTTGAGAAGATGGACCTAGTTACAATGTGAGAACTATATCTCTTGATTGGGAAAATACATATAACACTATTGGTAGTTAATGACCCCCTCCTCTCCCTCTCCAAACTTCATTGGGTTAGAGGTTTGGTTGCTACAAAAATAAAAAATAACCACATATATATATATATATAATATATATATATATATATTATATTATAATATAATATATATATATATAATTATACTATAGTTATATACTATTATATATATATATATATATATTTTATATTATTATTATTATTATTATTATGTATTATTATTATTTACAAGCACTTATTCCTCCCGGCAAAAGCGGGTAGTGGTACGTGCATGCTCCCTAATACAATATGTATCCTTCATCATCGCCTCACACCTCCTCCATTTCCATTCTATTCTCTCGCCAACACCCTAACTCTTCTTCCACCTCAATGACCTCTCTCCTCCAACAGTTTCTTTTATTCCATCCATCACCTTCTTCTGGTCTCCCTTCCCTCTCCTTCCTATCCCGCTCCGCCTCCAAACTCTCCTAACCACCCTCTGCTCCTCCATTCTCAGATGTCCAAACCATCTTAACATTCCCTACTCCGCTCTTCTCACCAAACCATTCTTCCAATCACATCTCTCTCTTATTACCCTATTCTTAATCCTCTCTCTCTTTTACTAACCCCACAAACCGCTCTCAACCCTTTCATCTCAAACACTTCCAATTTCTTCTTGGACCTAGCATTCAACCCCCATGTTTCACACTCATATAGTACCGCTGGAACACAAATTTTTTCAAACATACTTATCTTGAGTTTATGTGATAAATCCCCCCCTTTCCATAATCCCCTCAAACCACTCAATGCTCTCATTCCTTCTCCTACTCTGTGATCTATCTCTTCCTTCATCCCTCCTTCTTTACCCAAATCCATCCCAAAATATCTGAAAACCTTTACTTTCTCAGTACTACACTCCTACTCTAAATCCTAACTCCATCCCCTCTCTGTTTCCTCCATCCTCAAACACTAACACTTTACTCTTACCTGGATTTATCTTAAGACCCTTTTGTCCACACACTCTCTCTCAAACTCCTTCACCAAATACTACAACCCTTCTGAATCCTTCGCCACCAAGGTAGTATCATCAGCAAATAGTATCATGTTCACTTCCCATCTATCACCCCTTTCCATCAATTCCACCCCTCTCCCCTCCCTCATCATTTCTCTGCAAACACTCTCCATAAATAAATTGAAAAGCCACGGCGACATTACACATCCTTGTCTCAACCCTCTCTCCACTCCAAACATCTCACTCTCGCCCTCCTAATACTCTCACACAAACTGTGCATTCTGCTATTCCTATAAAAGGCCCTAATACCTTTACCTAATTTTCCCCCCACTCCATTTTCCTCCAACACCCTCCACAATTTACCCCTCTTCACTCTTTCATATGCTGTCTCCAGACCTAAAAAACACCCATACACATTCCCTTTCCTTTCTAAACTTTTCTCCACAAGCATCTTCATTGTGAATACTTGATCCACACACATCCCCTTCCCATCCTAAATCCTCCTTGTTCCTCCCCATTCTCTCTTCCGTTAAATCTCTCACCCTCTCAATTAGTATTCTCCCATACACTTTCCCTACTACACTCAAAAGACAAATACCTCTATAATTACCACACTCCATCCTATCCCCTTTCCTTTTATACAGGGGAACCAAACAACCATCCCAATCCTATGGAACCTCTTCCTTCCTCCAACATAAATTATATAACCTGTACAGCCATTCCTCCACCCCTCTGCCTCCCATCTGTAACATTTCCACACTCACACCATCTAGACCTGTGGACTTTCCTTTTTTTCCTTTAGTTAACGCCCTAATAAATTCTTCCATTTGTATTTCCATATCTCCTTCCCGTCCCTCTTCACCTCCCATTCTCACCTCTTGAAAAACCTCCTCATCTCTTCCACCCAATTCATTCAATTCCTCTAAAATATTCTCCCCATCTTTTCCTCACCCCATCTTCCCCTCCTATCCATTCCCCATCCCCTCCCTTCACCCTCTCCCCTAACCCCTCCTTCCACTTTCTTTTTTTCCTTACTTTTTTTTCCAGAATATTTTGCTTCCTGTTTCAAAAATTTTCTGTCCCTTTTCTACACCATTCATTATTTGCATTTCTCTTTCGCCCTCTCCACCGCCCTCTTTGCTTCCAATCTAACCCCTCTATATTCCTCCCAGTTTTCCTCTCTATTCCCCAACCATTTCACATAGGCCTCTTTTTATTCTTTTTCACGCAAATCTTTTCACCTCCCTCATTGCCACCATTCACTTCCTTTCCTTCTACTTGCTCCCACCTTTTTAACTCCGCATATCCTTCTGGCTTCTTCACAAATTGTCCTCTTTAATATATTTATATATATAATGATATAGTATAATATATATATATATAATATATATATATATAGTATATATATATATAATATATATATTATTATATATATAATATTATATTATATAATATAATATATACCTCATCATAAGGAAAGTAAAATCGCGATTTGGAATACCAGCGTACGAGGAAATGAGAATTTCGTTCACTTCCAGGTCCAAAACGTACTTATCTAAAGAAAAATTAATTAAATATTCTAAAACTCATATCTTAATATATATATATATAATTATAATATATTATATATATATATATATATATATATATATATATATATAATATATATTATATATAATTATATAATAATATATATATATATATATATATATATGATATATATATATATATATACAGTATATATATATATAGGGTATTATATATATAAATTATATAGTATATATATATATATATATCGTATATATATATATATATATATATATAGGTATATAATTATATAAAAAATAAATGTATCTAATTATCAAAATGCACTAGTAACTTAAAATTTTTAATTAAATAATACAACGAAAAATGCGACTTGCGAAACCTATTTAGTGTAATTTAAATTTTGAAGAAAGTCATATATTTTTTATTTTGTTAAACTATTTTATGATACTAATATTATTATTTTTTCGTTATAGTTATTAAGGTAGCTTTTAAATAGATCTACAATCCTTAAAATTTTTGAATAAAGAATTGAACTACAATAATGTGAACATTAGACATGAGCACAGATTATAAAATATTTTAATTTCTATTCATTCTATGGATTAAAACAAGGAAATATAGACAGTTAAGAAGCCATAAGCCATATCAAAGTTCAAGATCTTGGAGTTCTAATATGTTAAGTTGCCTGTTTCTTTCGACATGGTTCTTCGTCTTAGTTTAAAACATATATTTATTAAGGAAAATTATATACAAATATATCAATTAGAATAATATGGAAAACTCATTACCAATTGTCCCGAAATTATCCAGACACACTACGGTGGGCTTTAAAAGCCTGAATCATCGTATTATAAAGCCTTGAATCATCCACATATTGAGTGCGTGATTACATTAAGTGTGCGAATAATATAAGTTAAAATTGGAAAAATCATTGATTGTAATATTTGAATTATGGGATTAATGGCAATGAATTTCAAAATTAAGTTAAGAAAACAAATTTTTTCAAGGGAACAGGAAGGTTAATTTTTTTGGAATAATTTGAAAGAGAAGTATTGTTGATGGATGTAGAATAGGTCTTTTTCAACATTTAAGAAGCTGGAATCAATTTATAGATGATCAATGTAAGTGTAGATTGACTCAGCTTTTCAGCATGTGAAGGCATTTATAAGGCAGCCTGGTGAGATTTTCCGACAATCCATAGGGCTTAATAAGGAGATTTAGTTTATTGTTAGCTTAGTTGAAGCAGCTGTTTTACAGTTTGGATTAAAAACTGCATGTTGTAATGGTATATTGTGGGTTGGGTTGATTATTTGCATGAAGTCAGTAATGATGGAATGATCTAGGTACTATAAGTATGTTTAACCCTCTGGGGAATTATCTTTGACAATCCTTTTTAGGTATTTCGTGATTTTATTTTGTAATGTTAGCTTAACAGTTGACGTAGTTGTATGGAGTGTTGGTTCCTAATTAGTATGCACAACCATTACTAACTTGGAAAGTAGAGACTGAAGAAATTTTAATATGCGATAACCAACAACTAAGAGGTGGCTCCGTGTTTTTGACTGGGGACAAACTCTTATAGACGTCTAGTGTTTATGTTTTAAGATCTTGTTGAACTTAAATTTGAAAAACAGTGAGTTAATCATTTAAATGTCATTCGTCCAATTTAAATATTAAGTAAGTAAAATAAAAATTTTAAGTTTAAAAATAAACTAATTTTTATCAAATTTGAAATAAATCATGCCATCTTTGAATAAAAAGTACACTGTGAGCATTTAGGACTCTATTATTATTTTATTAACGAGGAAGAATTTTTCAGCTTGATCTAACCGGACATGAGACCTAACCGGAATTTAAGAATATCAGTGGGGAGAAATTTAGGAACATATAATCGAAGAGCCCTTAATAACTGTCCTCCATTTCATTTCTGAAGTTGCTGTTTTAAAGATTTAAGAAACCTTTCAAGAATCTTTCGTATCCTTCACCATTTATAGAAAAAGTAAACATACAAGCAAAAAAGAAATATTACAATAGTAAATTTTGAACGTGTAAAGGCTCTTATTCAAATAAGATGTTTATTCACGGTATCTGGAAAGATAAAAGGTAATGTAGCTCTCTCTCGTCTCTCTCTTTCTGTCTCTCTATCTATCTCTCTCTTTCTCTCTCTCTCTCTCTCCGTCTCTCTCTCTCTCTCTCTTCTCTCTCTCTCTCCCTCTCTTCTCTCTCTCTCTCCTCTCTCCCCTCTCTCCTCTCTCTCTCTCATTCTCTCTCTCTCTCTCTCTCTCTCTCTCCCCTTTCATTTCACTTAAGTCTACGACTTTTCGTGCCACATCGATCATCTCGTATCCAACTATTTATTTACTTACATTGGGGTATTCTTCAGCGTTTGGTCTTGTATTTTCTCACCGTAATTCTCTCCATTCTTCGAATAGAGTTTTGGAAGTATCTTTCACACCTGGAATCTGTTAACGAATAAAAAAAAAAACTAACGTACAATTATAAAAAATAAAAAACCGGTATTTTTTGATTTGCTTTTTTAACAATTTTATTGCTATAAATACTCTAGATAAAAATAAAATATCCTTGTTATTCTTATGTACTTGATCTTTCGTCAAAATATTTAAAAAATACCTGTTAGTAATTGTAGCTTATTAAATCAAGTCTTAATAGTAAAATATTTTTCAAAAAAGGTTAATGCATAATAACATACAGTATAACTATGATGTTAATTCTTTGATAATAATAAACCATAGTAAATAATAAATAATAATAATAATAAAATAATAATAATGAATAAGAAAAATATTTGACTTTTGATGACAGTATTTTGTTGAATATTTTAAAATTCAATCATTAGGCAAGGGAAATTACCAGCTTTGTTACAAATTCGTGATAGGTTTGCATAATGGAAGTTCCCGCCGATGTGAAGTTCAGGTTTTTTTTCCCCCTGAAGAGTGCATTTTTTCTGTTACCTGAGTTTATATATCCGACTGCTCTGGGACTTGTTAGGGTGATTGGCCGAGACATTTTTCCTGAAAGTAAAGAGTATTTATTTTAATATCTTTTTTTAAATCAAGTGACCCTTTTCGCTTTGTTTCATTAGACGGATGCTTTCCGACACTAATTCTTACTTTCTATCAAACCATTCGGTGGAACCGCAATATCCCAAACTCTGTTAGGAGCTGCTGCCCGCACGAGCAAAATAAACAATCGTCTACGCGGTACTCCAAACCTGGGCATACATAAATTTGGGAAAATTATTTGAAAAACTCATAGAAGGTTTAAGCAGGTTGTTGGATATTCAAGCTTGGAAACTATCTCGATAGTCGTATTCTAAATAAAGAGAAAAAAATGTAACCTTCTTTAAGAAAAAGTACGCAAAAACTCTTATGCAGTTTCGAGAATTGCAGCAGAGTACCACTGGACTCATGTCTTATTTCTAAATAAAAGAGAAAATGTAACCTTCTTTAAGAAAAGTCCCCAAAACTCTAGCAGTTTCGAGAATTGCAGCAGTACCACTGGAAGGATCAACTGCACCATATCCCCAGGCATCTCGATGGTTTCCAATCAATACATAACGATCTGATTGAGGAGATTGTATTATTAAATAAGTGCAACTAAAAGTCAGTATACATGGAAGTCTATATAGGCTTGAATGTCTTAGGAAAGGATTTGATTTTCTTTTTAAAAATAGAGTTGTATCTAGAAATTCCAAAAAAAAGTGTTTCTAAGTGAAAACTTTATAAGGGTAAAAAGACTAAATTCCTTTTAATTTTCACATAACCAGTATTATATCATTAATTGGAATGAAGAATAAGAATCCGTGAACAAGCTATTAAGTAAACAATTGACGTAAATTTAAGAAATATTTATTTGTTACTAGACGTGAATATCTTAGGAAAGTATTTTATTTTTTTTTTAAATATTGCTAAAATCTTTAAATTACATTTTTAATTGTATCTCCTAGTATCTTCCAAAATGCAAAGCTACGCTATTGAAACCTACCTGGTTCTATACACCCTTTAATTATTCCAATCACATTGTAAGATTTCTCGAGTTTTCCAGAATTATGAGTAGAAAGAGTTAAGGAAACCTTCCCATTTTGACTGTTGAAAAATGGGCCTAATTTGTAAGTGAAAGGAAAGCCCCCTTGCCAATCCTCAGGAGCAATCGGACCATTTAATCTCCTGTAAAAAGGAAGAAAAAAATGTTTTGTTAATCAAAATATCGGTGAGCATCGGCGACCACAGAAAAAAATTCAGGGGAGGAGGTGGGAATGAAGGACAAGCCCCATAGCTTCACTAGCAAACTAACGATAAAATAAAATGTTTTGCTGAAATGTTATTATAAAATCAATGTCAGGAGCGTGCATAAATGATATGCAAAGAAAGTAGACATTGAAAGTAGACAATAGTCTCATTGAATTCTGAATTTTATTCTTTTAACGCAGAAAATAAGCCATCTAAGAATTGATTGAATAAAGAAAGACCTCTCGTAATACTGTGCTGGTGATTCAGCAGGAACATTGCTTCGTTTCATCTGTTTAGATGCAAGTTAAGGGGGCCATGATTTCTGAATTCAATTTCCAAAGTCTCTGCCATTGTTTTCGCACCTGAAAAAATGGCATTAAATTTCTCCTGGAAGTTTTGTCGGTGCCCTTCAAACCCAGTAATCAACTTGATTTGACACAGGTAGATAGTTATCCACATCGACAGTTTGCACAGTGTCTAAAAGTGGTTCCAGAATTACTGAATAAAGGCAATGACAGTTATCACTACCATAAAGGTCTGAGTCAAAACTTTATTAAGTAGCTGGAAAGCTTTCTGCTTAAGCTGTTAATTGCAGCTGAGGACAACAGTTGGAAAATGTTCTCGGAAGAGACGAATGCCTCTGTATTTCGAGGATCGTCATGTCTCAAACTGCAAAGGTATTGTAGCCCTCAATATCTTCTTACTGAACTTTACTTGAACAATTTATGCACTCTTAATGTGGCTACTACAATTTTGATTTCACTGAGGTGATGGAGATCATTAATGATGAGATTCAGTCGATTGGAAGCGCAATGGAAGAAATCAGTCATTACATTTTTCTCTTAAATTCTCTTTTGCATACCAGAAATTTTGCTCACCATTACAGAAGAACTGTCGTATCCTTGCCCAGCAAAGTGATTTGTTTCTAATCATATTATCTGTATTTCATTTAAAACAGTTTGAGTTATTGATGATCCATCCTTTTCGCTGGGGCCAATAAGGTCCAAGGATTCTTCTCATTACAATTCATATTAGCTTTTCCCAAGTACCGGACACCCAAGTATAATTGTTCAGTTCAAGTAATTTCTGCTGTTTCATCAGCCATTATTGTATATATTTTATACTGCTAACTAAATCATCTCTTACAACAGACCAACAGTTTTCTATAACCATCTGGACCCTATGGGAAATACATTATTCGCATTTTTCACAGAATTTTGTAGTGTTCATGAAGCACAACACCTCCAGCTTCAGCTCAAATATGAAACATCGTGAGGAACACTAGTTTCGATAACTCTTCCACCAATCAACAAATCATGGGTTGCAAGGAAAGAAGACTCTTCATTATACAAACCAATTTAGCTCTGTTTGTTTTTTGTAATAGCTGTTTTCTGGTCAGAATCTGGGATCACGAATTTCAAAATATTTAGGAAATTATCGGCGTTTTATATTGACTCCCCTGTGCCATTCATATGATTCTTCATATTCTCATGAAAAGCTTTGCACTGTACCTGGCAGAGTGCCAAACAATATAACAATTCTGAAAGGCATGTTGGATTGATAGTTTAAAGAACTATGTGAATTAAGTTCAACATTCAACAAGGAATACTGAAGAAGCTTTTCAGGGTTGCGAAGCGAATTTCTTATGTTTACCAAATAAAATAGGGTAAATTAGGAATAATTATAATAGTTAAAATATAAAATAACTAATTAAAATAGTAATAATTAAATTATAAAATTAGTAATTAGCAATAATTAAATTAGTAATTTTTAAATTATAAAACACGTAACAAAATAAATATTACTGTAAATTTTCACAAAAATTTTAATGTAATCAATTTTTTTTTTTAAATTTGACTAATTAAATAAATGTTGTACAGGCTGGTAACTAATATTTTATTTATCTAATAAGCCATAATGTTTTTGAAGTTTTTCAGGGGGGAAAATGCCTCCTCTTGCCCCACCTTGTGGGAGCCCGTGTCTGTGGTTAGATGCATCAAAGACTACTGATTTTATTTTACAATTTAAATAAAACAGAAATTTACTGTATATTAAAACAATAATAATACGTAATAATAAATGATCAATAAATATAAATGAACTGATAATAATAATTAATATAAGAAATTAATATAAAAAAATAATAAATACACTACAATGATAATAATATATATAATATAATAACAGATATGGATTAGAGTAGTTAAAATAAGTTAAGAAAAATAATAATAAGATGAAGAAGGTATAATAATGAATATATAATAAAGCAAATAAAATAAATCCTCACAAAATCAGTAATAAATTTACAGTATATGAGAGAAAATAAAATAAATTATAAAAGGCAAATAATAATAAATATATATTATAATATAATAAGCACTCATAATAATGATAATAATAACATATATAAAGATAAATAACTAATAATAAACTATATCAGACCTATAGAGTAATACATAATAATAATAATTAGAAGGTAATAATAATTCAATAATAATAATACATGAGATATACACTTTGTAGAGTAATAACAATAATAATATAACAATAAAATAACCGTCATATATATCTTAAAAGATATATATAGATAATATATAATAATAATTTAATAATAATACATTATTACAATAACAAACATAATAATAAAAACTAATAATGATCATAATATAACAATACTTATAGTGCGTGTTAAAGTCAGTGTCTACGAAAATAAACAACAGCTTTATTATTAGGATAAAAGTTGAAATACACGCTTACACAAACAATAAATAATATAAATTGATCCTGTATAGCATCAGAATAGCCAATAGGTTGACCTGGAATTAGGAAGTGTAATTTCGTCTTCAGAAAGACGAAAGGCATGTTCGAAATCTTGGAATGACAAAAAAAATTACAGTAGTAACGAAAATGATAGAGAATAAACATATTAAAACATGGAACTAAGTTCTGGAACAAATAATGCGAAACATCTCATGAAAAGGTTTGAGAGAATATTATATAAAACATTTTTTTAAATGGAACTAAGTTCTAGAACAAACAATACAAATACATGTTATAAAAATATTTGAAAGAATGTTATAGAACAAACAGATTGAGAAATCGAACAAAGTTCTAGAACAAGCAAAACAAATTTTTCTTATAAAAGGACTTGAAAAAAAATGTTACAGAACAAAAATACTAAGAAATGGAACTTAGAACAAAAGATGCAATCATGTTATTAGTATCAGTTCCATGAGAAAGATTTTTGAAAGGGGTAGTGTTTTCTTGATAAATGAACACTATATTTTTTACGTAGTTTATTTGCACATAAAAGTATAGACTAAGAAGGAACTAGGCAGGTATAAAACAATTATATTTTAGAAAATACTTCTTTTCAAAATTATTTTGTTTCAATTGACAAATTCATCCACGACTTCCTCGATAGAGACATTAACATCGCTGTGGATGTTTAATAATGTAAAGCTATTTAAACGTTCTCCAAATTCCTGAAATATGCCTTTTTACTTTAAAATATTTTTATATATTTATTAAAGTAATTACGAGAAAGGAGCTAAAGCTATTCATTATTCATAGTATAATTAATCTCAAATAGAGAGGTTAAACACTCAACACCCATTCGTGTATAGCCTTGTATTAAGTAAAAAGAAATTAAAAATTTTAGTATTTTGAAAACATTCAAGTTATATCCTGCACCGAATAAGAGATTTTTTTCAATAGAACAGTGACGTTCATCAAATTGAGAGTATAGGCATATTCATTTACAGTAATTCTTTCCTAATTAAAAAGAGTAATACCTGTAGAAGGCCACCCAGGAGTCAGCGGGTCGCCTGTAACAAAAGTTGTGCCTCTTTGTATTCCAGTACCAGGAAGCCACCATGTATGATCATAAACATTTTCTGGAGCGATGCCTTCTGCTGCCACCTCTTCAGGATCACTAAAGAATATAATTCCTTTCGCTCCACACTTCTCTGCATTTTTTATCTACATTTCCAATAACAAAAATAGAAGTAGCAACTATAATATTTTTTAATATTATCTACATTTCCAATAACAAAAATAGAAGTAGCAACTATAATATTTTTTAATAGTTTAAAACATATATAGTGGACATGAAAATTTATTTTAACAGTGGGAGTAATAATATAACAGAATAAATGCTGTTGGAATGTTATTAATTATATAATTAATAACATTCCAACAGCATTTATTTTGTTATATTATTATTTCCACTTTTAAAATAAATATTCATGTCCACAATATATTAATATTGCAAACTTTATTTATATTTAAATAATAGCGAATGAAAGATTTGGTCACAAAACATGAGAATTTACTTTTAATTAGATGTGAAATTTAAAAAAATAATTGAAATGATTATTTAATAAGACACCGTAGGTAATTTTTACTAAAAAATTCTTTGAGTTTACTATAGAAGAAAAGCTTGAACACTTAGAAAATATTGAGAGGACAACAGGATGAACTACTACAAGAAACTTATAAAAAAAAGGAACCACAGCTCTCTGATTATAAAAGGCTTACCAACTTGTTCTACTTAAACTATTTCACAATAAAGAATGATTAAATAAGAATTCTTTAAAGCATAAAAGTGCAAGGATTATTCATCCGATTTATCAAATTATCTTAAAATTACAAAGCAAATTACCAATACTTATGTTTATAACATACCATATTTCCTCTGAGATATATATATTATCAATATAGTCGATCGCGCAAATTTATCAAATATGTCCAGTGACGTTGATACCGATTTCAGCGAGCTTTGTCAAAAATCTTCGATATCGATCTTCGTAATTAACCATTAAACAATACTCCTACGCCGGAGTTTCGTTGATACAATACCTTCATTATTAAATCAATATAAATAAAATTTAAACAACCAAATCTTCTCTAAAAACATAAGTAAGAGAAACCGACCGGAAAATCAATCAAATTTTCATCCGATGATACGAATTATACATGAAGCAACTTAATTGGTGTACATGAAATAGTGACAAAGCCTCTATCTCTCTCCATCATATATTAGTGCACAAGGCATACTGCACATGTCTTAGTGCTCTCATGAAATTTTTATATACGTGTGGATGAACTTACTTACTGCATTAGTAAAACCGCTAGATACTAGTAATTAGTGATACAAAAGTGAGTAAGATTGAAAAAGAAGATAGAAATGTTACATAGAACCAGAGTTGTGAAACACCTTACTGCTAGAAATGAATACATGAAACTTAATATCAGATAGTTGCCAAAGCTCCATTATTATTATTTGAAAAAATTTTCTGTGGTTTATTACATAGTTATTACATTAATTTTATTGAATTATTATATTCTTACAACCTATGATAATTATATTGATTGTATATTTAATATAATTATATAGTAAATTAAATTATTATTATTATTTTTATATTTATATGTGTATTTCATCTATTTATATTATAATTATGAATTATTATTATTTAATCTATTGGTTTATGTTATTATTATTTATTTATAGTGGTTCTTATTATTTTTATTATTTTGATCTATTGATTATATTGCGGAGAAAATATTATTTTTTTAATTAATAAAATAATGTATTATTATTATTAGTTGATCATTAGATAAGAGTATATATAGTTATATATAATAATAAATTATTTAATTATTATGAATTATTATTATTATTATGTAGATGTAATAAATACCCTAAATGGTTTATTTTATAGTATATTAATTTATTTAATCTCTAATTATATTTAGTTGTATTCATTATTATTATTATTATGTTCTTAACATATTTTGTGATAGCTCTTATTCAGGCTGACTGACTTATGGTAAATATTTTCATTTGAATCTATTACTTAGTCACTTTGCATTAATTATTAGTGGATTATTAATTGATTCATTGTGCATTACGTCATTATTGGCCTCATTATATGGAATTATCTCTGATGTATTCTTATAAATTTCTTGATCTATAGGCTTATTTATGTTATTATTATTATTATTATTAGTCTTCATTATTCATGTATTGTTTTTGTTAACTGCTCTTATTATCTGATAATGAGTAGTGTGATTGGATATTTATTGAATTATTATGTTGCGCCTCCCTTGCCCATTATGCTGGTTTCATTCATTATTATTCTGCTAGCGTCGTGTGTAGTGTCTGATGTGTGTTGTTATACCTCGAGTTATATATATACTTGATTATATATTCTTCAGTTGAATTGATTATTATATAGTATTAGTTATTTTATCAGATTAAATATTATTATATCCATTAGCTATTATTATTATTATATATTATTAGTGTATCTATTTATTATGATCTCAAGAGCTTCTCTATTGATTATTATTATTATTATTGATTATTATTCAGTTATTATTGATCTATTGATGTGATTCTCTATTATTATTATATGTGATTATTAAGACTTAAATACAGTGTTAGTAATAGCCATCCAACCCTCATAGGAAGAGCGTATGTTAAGCCAAAATTTTGATAATTGATAAAAAGGTCTATTGATTTAATTAAAAAACTTTGATTTGATCATTTTTTATGAGCTTTATGAAGAAGCGCAAACTGTAAAATATTAAGAATATTAAGAGAATGACTCTTTTTTTGTGCGATATAATAATAATAATAATAATAAATAATAAAATTAATGTGTATTTAATAATATGTAATAAATTTAATAATAAAGCTGCCAGGGATCATATTTGCGCGGATGAGAACCCATGGCCTCAATGCCACCATCATAATTTGGAGATTCGCGATGAATCTTCAAGCTGATAGCGACCAAGAGAAATAAAATCATCAAAATAAATAATGTAGGCCTCTGTCTTGAATAAATGTTAAATGAATAAGTAATAAGCATAATATAAGTTTTTTAGGGGCATGCTTATGGGTTTGCAATACGAACATATAACACTTGAATGACAACTATCCTATCATTGGCTAGGGATACAAATACCAGATAGACACACAAGCAGCAAGGAACAACACACAGCACACACCTGCTAGCAACGTACGGAACACGAACAACAGAGCCACTAGCAGTAATCAGTCACAATATAATAGTAACTCGATATATATATATATTTAATATACAGTAATGATACTATAGGTAGTTACTCATTGACAATTATAAGAGTATAGGTGTATAATTAGCTCTATTATAAAATAAGGTTAGAAGCATAGTAATAGAGCGAGGGAAATAAATATATCAATATATAATATATATAGGGTATATATTATTTATTTCAGAATAACCAAATTTTTGAATCCATATGTAGAAAGGTATTTATTTGACAACGGTATATGTTGGGGACATATTGAGATACATAACGAATATTAAGGTATGCATATATATAATATAATATATATATATACATAACCCAAAATTGAATGTAGAGTAGATATATATATATATATATATATAGATATAATTATATATATATAATACCTGCGGCCATGGAGGCGTTATAAGCATCAACCAAACTGGGGCATGTCTCCTTCGGTGTCATTGGTCAATTCCTGACGACTCTCGAAAATTGTTTCCAGTTCATATCCAATGTTATCTGTTATATATTATATATATATATTATATATATATAGTATGATACACACACTTAACCTACAAATATATATATATATATATATATATATATATATATATATATATATATATAGAGAGAGAGAGAGAGAGAGAGAGAAGAGAAGAGAGAGAGAGAGAGAGAGAGAGAGAGAGCAGAGACACTCTCGGGTTTGTTGGTTCTATTTGCTACCTATTTTCATTAAGGCAGTCCGGAATCTCTTCCTAAGACATTAATGATATAAATAATTACTAAACAATAGTTTTTAGCTTTAAAACGAAAAATTAATGCAAATTAGTTTGTACAGGAAAAAAGGAAGATTTTATGTTTAAGAATAACCACTGAATAAATAAGAATTTGGGTAAAGGGACATTTTTCTATGACTTTTCGAGAAGCATCTGTTACCTTGTTCGGGTTTTCTGGATTTGGCTTGGATAAATATACATTGTAAGGTACAAGTTCCGATGAATCAAAGCCTGCCTCTTTAAATTTGGTTCTGACATACTCTGCCAATTCATTGTCTCTTGGAGAGGCTGCTATGTGAGGTTTTTCAGTAAGGTATCTGAAACCAAAACAGAAACATAAAACATAAATCCTGTTGTATATATTTTAAAAAATATTTTTAATTTTAATTGAAATTTTTAAAATATAAAAATATTTTTAATTTTAATTTTAAAAATAGTTTTAATTTTAATTTTAATTAATCAGAAATATCTCAAGAATTAATTAACATTTCACAAATTCGAAATTTAATTATATTTTTTATTAGTATGCAATTAAATCTTGAAAATTTGAAGTATTTTCAGTACATACTGAAAAGGTCAAAAACTTACCGTAGAGTTTCCCTGATATTGTCCCTATCAAATCTGTTGATCATTTTATCAATCATATGCATTTCCATCTGCCATTTATCTTCTAATACAATTTCATTACTAAGAAATGTAAAAAATAGAATAAAATAAAAATAAAATAAAAAAATTAAAAAAAAAGTTGTCGATGATTTTACAGAAGATTTTTTGCAAAGGAAAAAGTGCCTTGGAGAAAAAAAAAAAAAAAAAAAAAAAAAAAAAAAAAAAAAAAAAAAAAAAATTAAACTAAAGTTACTGTAAAAGTAGGCTACATATGTTTCATTTATTTTCAGGTATTTAAATTTAAATATCATAATGTATCTACACCGGAAATTAAAATAGGTAAACTTTAAAGTTACATTAGGAAGCGCCATATAACAAACACCATTATCATTATATAGCATCAACAAAACCCATAAGTATAAGAAGTATAATACATGAGGAATAACTATATTTGAGCATCATATAGAAGAGGGAAGTATACATATTTTATTTTCATATTGTCAGATAGACTGATTTCTCACACCGTTACTTATACCTTGTTGTCCAGAAGCGTCTTGTCTGCTTGACTTGATATAAAAGCAAATGTAGTCAAAAATAACAATCACGTGTAACATCGTCCGCCTTGATCAATCAGATTCCTATTATTATATATATATATATACTATATATATGGATATAATAGTATTATATATATTAGAATCAAATATATAACATATATATATATATATACTATATACTATATATATATATATAATATATATATATATATATATATATATTTCACCTTTCTTTATAATAAACAAGACTAAAAATAATTAAAACAATACAAATAAATTTAAAAATATTTCATTAACTTTCGAGGTATAAGCTTGACCTCCTTTATCAAGTGAAGATAATATAAAAAAAATGACTAGACTGAAAAAAAAACAAAATGGTGGGAAGAATAAAATAAAGTTTACGAAGGTAGTCAAATAAACTACGTAAATAAACTAGTCATACATGAACACCTGAAATATTTTGAAGAACATATTTATTTTCTATTCAAAATATTGTTGACATCATTTGAATATTCTCCTTTATACTTATGTTCATATAATCTTTTGTTTTCTATAATGAATAACTCCTCTAACTTTCTGAAATCATGATTTCTTAAAAAGGCAAAAAATAAGTGAACTCTTTAAAAACTAATTAAATGGTTTTTATTCTTTCTGTGAATACAGAGGGATGATTTTATATCATCAGTCCTAAGGATATATGCAAGATGGTATTTTCTTCATTTAAAGTCGACACTCTCTCTCTAATGTATATTACTGACCAACCATTGATTATATATATATATATATATATATATATATATATATATACATATATATATAGTAGATAGGAAGTGGTTATTATAATATATGTATATAAAAAAAATATATATTATATATATTATATATATATATATATATATATATATATATATATATATATATATATATATATATATATTATATTATAATATATATATATATATAATATCATAATATTTATAATATATATGTATTATATTTTATTTATATATATTATATATTATATATATTATCTTCTTCTTCTTCTTCTTCTTCTTCTTCTACCCCCTCAGTAAGGACTTTCGTCCTGTCAGTGGGACACTTCGAGAAAGGTCCTTGGAGAAACAAGGGGCCTACCAGGCTTAAAGTCGCTGGCTGGCCAGGCCTATCGCGGACGCCGCGATTAATTCCCATTGTAGCAAAGCCAACACCACAAATGATACTCTTAAACGTCTGAGTGTGACGAACTAGCATTAATATGAGATAGCCCACATCTCCTCTTCCGCTCCAACCAGTTCTCGAACGCTGGGTCCCCTCGCTTGCCTATATACTTATAATTAGGTATATTATACACAGTATATATATATATATAATATATTTTATAAGACTACTTTATAGATAATATATATTTATAAATTTATATATATATATTATTATTATGACTATCATTATAACTCTGGTGACTCTTCAGCTTCTGCCGTTAAGGGTGGGAGCTGGTTTCATCGTTCTGGTTATGAGCAGGTCATCTTCCTTCGACTAAATCTTTACGCTCTTCTCATAATCCCATGGTCGAGTCGTAATCTTTTGCTGTTCTCTGGCCAGATTCAGGCTAGGACAGTGGCGTATCGGAGTGGCAAAAATTCTCGTTCTCTATCACTCCCATTAATTTTCATTGAGCTAGAAAATCGTTCAGGTAAGTCATACTCTTCGACGAGCAAAGCCGGCTTTCATCAAAACGAAAGTTACGCTAACCTCCTGGTTCTCCTACTGAACAAATCTTTCTGTCCTCTGTGCACTTATACAACATCGCTAGCATACTTCTTCTGTAACATCCTTGCTTTCCTCCTCATTTATATTCTGTTCTGGACTGAGTTTTGTCCTTGCTAATTCTCCATACTGATAAACGGCCCATATAGTCGTGTCTCGGCCTATCCTATCTCTTCCTTCTACTCATAATCTCTCGTTCTGGATTCTAGATCTATCAGTGGCTACCTCTTCCTCCTCCTTCTCCTCTCAGGGTCCTATGTCCTGTTGCCTCTGATTACATCTCGATCGGTGCATGTGGCTATCCTGAATAATCTACGAACGCTAGGAGCGGGTGGCCTCGCTGCATGACAATTCCTCCCCGTCCCTGTTGTGACTTGAAGTGAAGTGTGATCTGTTTTGATTTCTCTCGGATGTTTATTCTCCTTAAGAATCTTTTACGACCATTGACTGCGACCCCTCCCCTCTATCAGACTATATTTTCTGATGTCTCAAAAACTAAAGAGACCCTCCCTCCCTCTCCTCCCCCCCCTCCCCCCTCCCCCACCCCCCTCTACCCCTCCTCCTTCTCTCAGTGTGGGAAGCTCACTGCAACATGTCCATCTCGGGCTCCAAATAAATAGGAAGCCGCTAACTGATCCTTCTAACATATCTCTCTATAAATGCTCTTTCACTATGATTCCTATTCTATGGATCTCTAGTAAAACCACTATATTATCAACCTCTCCAGTTCTCATTAGGTAGTTATCTGTGCCTCATTACATACTCTTTGTCGTCCTCTAGGAGCGACTTTCAGCGCATCAAGAGAAGTGTATTAATGGACGAGTGACTCTCTTCTCTTTCCCTATCTTATGAGCTTCTCTGAGGTTATCTCGACGGCCTTCGGTAACTTTCTGGAGCGGATGCACTTCAGCGTGGTGGCGATGTACATATTATATCTCAGAGATGAGCAATTACTCTGAATCCTGAGGTCCATCCTTTATCTTGTAATATCCAACTGTCAATGACTGAGCACTCTCAAGCTCCGCTTCCTTTCCGGTTTTTCTCCTTCTCTTTGCTTACTTATGCTAGTTTTCTCCTCAAATCAGTCAATAACGGCTGTTGGTGTAGACGGCTGGACGGCTTACTTGCTTCGTTGTTCCTGTCGAGATATGTGGTGTTGTCCACTCAGGGTTCTGTCTTTATCTCCACTTTGTTTCATTAGTTATTCAGTTACAATGGGTACTGCGTCATCGTGGTAACATCCTGGAACTGCATACTCCATACTCGTATGGTTCGATGAACTTCGACCCTCATTTTTCAACTTCAATTTCACAATTTTCTGACGCGCATTTTGAGCGTCTGAATGAATTGCCGTCTCGTACTTAAATCTTTTCCGAATTCTAGTTCGAAGATCCTGGAGGATAGATTTACCGAAGGAGGGTGGGTGATTCGCTCCTTACAGAACTTCCTTGACTCTACATAAATTGTGAATTCTCTCTTAAAATACACTTCACGGAGCTGTTCTTAATCACATATCCTTCTTACCTCTCGTCTATGTCTTCCGGTCTGCGAGTGTTTTTCCTATCTCTTTCTCATTGTCGCATGGTCCTCTCCATCTCGTCTCTCCTGTCTGACACATAAACATCCTTGTACTTGTGACCGAGTGCGCGACTTTCCTCCTTCATTAAGCATGTACTAACAATAAAACTGTCGTTGGATCAACCTCACAATCACGTCTCTTACGGTGTGCTATGGTCATGGCCTCACAAAGAAAACTGTAGAATATTCATAGCTTTTAGTACTGCATGATACCCTTTTTTTCCTCTTCTAACAGTCTGAGCTCCAGCCTATTGACGAACGCGCCTCAATCCGCCCTTGATGTATTGGAGTATCTGTTCTCAATATCTGGATGGGGGCTTTAGTTGTCTACCCGGCCTTGTTAGTGTATTCATACTCTAGTGTGTTCGACGTCGAATATCTCAATAGAATCTCGTAACTCTATATATCTTGTATCTATTCCATCTCCTTTGATCTCCGCTCTATCGTGCGGCGCAATGATTTGCGTGACTTTATCTACGTTTTTTTACCGCTCAGATAACGGGTAGCGGCGTCGAGAGCCTTGCCTCGCGTTACCACCACCTTTACGACGCCTTCGTGCGCTCAGCTCGCAAGAGTTCTAACGGTGCTTTGTCTGGCTCATTCGCATGTGTGTTTGTCAACTCTCAGGCATTAGTTCGCTTGCGGTGCTTCCTCTCTTCCCAGCCACCTTGTGGAATTCCTTCACCATCTCTCCTGTGGTCCTGTGAAATTATAATCTCCCCATCCACTTCAAAACTTGCTGATACTATTATCTTTTCGATTTCATTTATACAATAGTCTTTTCCTTTGCCTTCTGCTGCTGTAAACTTTACGTTTAGCTCGGCTCCGAGCTTCTAAAGGCGTAGCTAAACACCGCCCCTTCTATTTGTCTACCTCGCCAGCCTACGCCGTGAGTGGTGGTTGAAGTTACCACCTGATAAAATATTTCCGAGATTCTAAGTATTGTATTACTAGTAAACTACTAAAAATTGATACACATAATTTAAGCCTCTGATATATAATATTATATAGTCATATGAGGTCTATATATACCCATATTTATAATGATGTATATGAATATAGATTTATCCTCTTTGGGCACATCCATAACTATATATATTATTAATAGATAATTAATATAATGAATATATCATTATTAAATTAAACCTATAATTAACAATAATCATAATGTTGTCCCATATGACTCCTTCACCTTTAATTTCATAACAATCTTCTCATTTCTTTTTAAAGTTAAAGCCTAGTGTTTTGAGGACTTTTCTTCTTCCATCTCAAAAAACTAACTCTTATACTTGGATAACATCAAAACTATATCTTTTCCCTCGGGTCAACGCAGCTAACGGATAACAATCTGATAAGTTCTAAAATTACTATTTATTTCTTTGCCCATTTCATTGTGCGAAATTATACGGCATAGTACAGGATATTTTAAGTGATTTTTAAACCCCTTTTTATGTATATTTTAGTTCATTTCTTATTTCTTCTGGCATCCATATTCTTTCTATCTTTTTCATTGACTTATGACTATCTTATGACTGCCTCCAATGATCAGTACACCCTTTTCTATAAATGATTTGCTTATACTATCCAGTGTATTCCCTATCATGATCATATAATTGTCGCAAACCGGCTTTCACCTCTCTTCTAATATTACCTACTAGTGTAAAATGCTCAAATATTAATTTCTATGATTTAATCTGCATTTCCTAAAAAACAGTTTTCAAAGTTAGAGAAATTTTTAATCCAATAACAAAAAAATTAGACTTCTCAGTTACAATTAGCTGCTATAGGAATGTATAAGTATATAAATGGAATCATTCTCAGTAAACACACAGCTATATATATATAATATATATATATATATTATCTATATATATACTTATATATGTTATAGTATACTTACCTATTAGGTACCACTTACTACAATAATTATATACTATAACTTTAAATAATTTTAAATTAGTACTTTCTATTGTATCTATCTCATATATATATACTCTACAAGTTACCAACACTCATCTGCGCTGCCAGCAGATACCTTGTCACATGCCCAGAGACGTATTGAAGCTATCGGAAAATGAACCCACCTTGTACAAGGATGGCACAGGCTGGTACTCTCAAGAGAGGGTGTTCTTGCTACTAGATGCCGTAATTTTTATGTTCTCTAACTGATGATACTCCAGCTAAAATAAGGTTGTTTTGTATGGAGCACTTGTACTAAATAATTTGAGTAGGTACTTTCAACCTCATTTAGGTTGAGTCTAAAGCTAAGAAGACTAATATATATCTGCCCACTTTCTAACTCCCTTGACCTTTCATCTTTGCTACTACTTTAGTATATTACTACAACGCTAATGTCGCAAGCAGAACGTTTGCATTCCGAGCAATTCCGCCAAATACCGTTCTGCACCTAGCCACTCAATCGTAAGCAGGCAACTCTGTGGACCTCCGCTGTTCCAATAACCTTGTATGTACATTAACAAATTCTAAACTGGCTTGGTTCCTCTCTCTTTCGTCCAGCTAACCATATAAACTATTGTGGACTCTAACACTATTCCTTCATACCCAGTGGCCAATTTTTGTGGTTCATCATTGATGAGCGCAGACAGTATTGGTCTTTAAAGAGATAATTTTAGATTAAATAGTCCAGTCTGTAAAGTGTTGACGATCATCTCGTTAAAGACATACATGTTGTCTGTTGACCTTATCTACTGTCACTGACGCGTCCGATATGCAGCACCACCCACGATAAAAAACAATCTACCAATATCAACTTAGGTTACTTCCAGACATATGTCTCTCTGGACGTATCGTGGGAGTATGAGACTAACATATCCCGAAATCTTCACGAGTTGGCGCCTCGAGGAAATTCACGTTTTCTCACAAATAATTATGGGTTTTTGTATGTTGCCGTCTTAACGGAATGGTAATAGCTATCAAATGACTTCCTCCCGTTATAAGCGGTCGTTCGCCAGGTAGCCCACCGACAAAGACGAGCAAGGTACGTTAGACATTATTAATGTCATACAAAGTTTATGAGCAAGGAGTCAAGCACCCGTTTGAGGTGAGGGGTAATTTGATAGTAGAGAGGGAGTGTGAGCGCTACGAGTTCATTTAGCGTAAGATGCAAAGCAATTAAGGTGGAAGCTGTATGCGAACCATGGGGCTTTTTGAGGCATATTCTCAGCTTGATCGAGAATACGCCGTTGTCTACTATTCTAATAAAGTAAATCAAGTAGCAAAGTCGATGATGAAAGGTCAAGGGAGTTAGAAAGTAGGGGCAGTTTATTAGTCTCTTAGCTTTAGACTCAACCCTATCCAAAAGAAGGGTGAAACCGAAGCCCTCAAAAATGTTAGAACAGTGCTCCATACAAACATACTTATTTAACTGGAGTAACAGTTAGGAGAACAAAAATTCCGGCAATCTGAGCAGAACTCCCAGCTTCTTTGAGACCGCCTTGCCAACCTTGTATGTGAGTTTTCCAAGTCAATTTGTTTTAATGTTTAGATCAAGAAAGCTTATGTTTTTCAAAGGTTAGACGTTGGAGCCGCCGTAGGAGATAGGAAAGTTGGGGGGTGTTGTAGAGAAGAGAGAGAGAGAGAAGATTAATTGAGTTATTTCTATATAGCGTAATTATTTGACATTGAGACAAACGAATTTATAATTATTTATTATTCAATCGTCATAATAATGATAGTATAATTATTATTATTGTATTATATTAATATGAATATTATTCATGTATATATATATTCATTCTATTTTGATTATATATTATTTATTGGTTCTATCCACGCGCTACTTTTGATGACTGAATTTGTGGACGTACTTGTTTCACTTGATTAGTGTGATGAAGCACCGAGCATCGCGATCTCGAAAGGCGAGGTAACCGGCTCACTGATGGATCGACGACACTTAACACTTACGTGACACTGTGCTTCGTACGGAGATTCGATCGAGAAAGAAAGAGAGACGCCTAATAACAAAAAAACAATAATTAACTAATAGACAGCAAGAAAGGCCACAAAATAGAAGAACGAAGAATAGTTTTGAGAATAATTCAAATAATTAAAATACATTAAAATAAACAATCAATTATAAACTAAAAAATTAAAATAAAATAATTAAAATAAATAATTAAAATAAAAATAACAATACTAAAATAATTATAAAATTAAAAAAAATAATAATTAAAATAAACAAGAATTTACAGACGTAAAATAATATAAAAACATTCAAATAAAAATAACTTAAAATAAAAATAAAATTCATATTAGAAGACCCGTCGCCGGCGGTTGCATATCGATTAGGCAAAGTACACTGCGTCGGGAAGAGTGTGCGCACAGACAAAATAACTCATCTGCATCCTCTCTCTCTCCCTCTCTCTCTCTTGTACCTATATAGTATATATACTTATATAGTTATCTTATTATATATATATATATATATAGTATATACCTGTATATATATCACAGCTATATATATAATTAGTATACATATATATATATATTATCACTATATATTTAATATATAGTTAAGTATATATATAGTATATTATAGTATAATACTATATCTACTATTATATCGATATACTTATATTATATATATACTAAGCTAATATGGTTTATACTTTATATACATATATATTATATATATAGTTATATAAGGCATAATAGATGATATATGATATATATATTCTATATAGGGTTAGAGTGAATATATATATGTATACATAGATATATATAATATAAAGTTATAACTATAATATATATACTATATATACTACTAATAATTATCATTATATACTTATTAATATATAATATATTTACGATAGAGATAATGATAAAGGTTTAATTATAAGAATATGCCGATAAATACCTGAGTATTTATTAAAATATTTCTAATAAAATAATTAGACAGATGGTATGGTTACCTCACGACAGTAGAAACATAATATTACCTAAATCCAGGAATTCTCGGCTAAAGGTAATCTAATAAGAAATCGGAAAGAATGAAAGTTTCGATAACAGGATTCACAATCATCGTAAGATGAAATAAGATACGAGGGTAAAGCAGAGATAGATACTACAGATTTGTAAATTATAGAATGAATTGAAACATGCGTAATTAGTTATTTTCTTGCTCATCAAGGAATTTATAGAATCGAGACAAGTAGGAAGTCAGCTGAGAAGATCGCAATACTGGACCAGTACCCAAGAATAAAGTTAGAACGATTAGAACAGAAGCACTGAGAACACCACTCCATTAACAAGAAAGGAAAGAATACAAGTCGCCTCTGTCATACCGAGCTCAGCACACAGGAGAATGGAGCGCACGACATGACCACTGCCGCAGAAAATAGATAATAGTTAAGCAAAAGAAGGAAAAACCCGAAGGAAGTGAGCTTAGAGAGCAGTGACTCATTCCGAACCCTGCCAACACCTTTGGATATGTCAAGCACCACCACACAAGACTCCCCATAGTCCCTAAGGGCAGAAGACTCATAAATCAGATAGATAGGAAAGCTTTTTATCGTCAGCCCAGATTTGAAATCTCGAGGCGTCGAAAGTCATACTGAGATCAGAGAGGCTACTTTTTTTCAGGATCGGTTGAAACCACATTCGTCTATCGCTAATTGTCAGCAATGATTAAAATTATTAGTTTTTAGGCATAAAGAGTAGAGTTTAACTAGGACAGGAGCTAGCTTCCTGGCGTTCGTAGATCTCAGGGTCCCATGCACTCGATCAAATGATATCTTAGGTAGAGAGAGACATGGGACACCTGATCGGAGAATGAGAAAGAGGAAGGATGCCAGAATCGTCTAGGGTGAGATTAGATGTAAAAAGAAAGCCGAAGAGGTTAGCATTTTCAGGAGTATTAGCAACAGATCTATCAGAGTAAATAAGAGGAGGAAAGGCAGATTTAACGAAGTTGTTAGAAATGTTTTTGGCAAGAAGCTGGAAATTTTTATCAATAGGAGAGCGAAGGAGGTCAACGCACTTTCGTTTAGTGAAAGCACGCTTGACCCGTCTAATAATATCCCTACCCTAATTTACCCTTTCTAAATACATCCATCATCTCTAACTACCATAATCTACTAATTCAATCTCTTACTCCTATCTATTTCTATCTCGATCATTATGAATTCCCTTTCTGACTATCATTCCATTTATACTTCACTATAAGCATTGCTTAAACAAATTTAACTGTCAGTTTACTATTATTGACTTATTTATTATCATGTTGTGCCTCCTCGGCTCTCGTTATCTGCCCTCAGGCTTCCACATCTACGTCTCTACAGTCCTCTCTCATTACTCTCTCTCTCTCTCTCTCTCTCTAACTCTCCGAGAAGAGATACACTTAGTATTAGGCAGTACGTAAATTTTCAAACTATACATCTGTTACTTATATATTTTATAGTAATAATATAATTATTATTAATAAAAATAATTAAATAATTGAAATAATATAATATAATAATAATTAATAATAATAATAAAAATAATAATAATAATATAATAATATAATAATAATAAATAAAATAAAATTAATAATTAAATATAATAATATAATATATAATATAGAATATAATAAATACCATATATATAAATATATATATATAATATATATATATATAGATTATATAATAGTATATATAATTAAAATAATAATATATATTAAGTAGATTAAATTAAATATAAATTTATAATATATTAACAAAATAACAAAATAGAAAAACAACAAAACCAACGGTCGAATCATAAATATTCTATATTTTTCACAACAACAAACAACAAACAACATAAACTTAAGCAACAACAACAACAACAACAGATACAAATCAACAACGATAAAAACAAGGTTTTGTCATTCATTATAAAGCGATTTATTATAATAAGGTAAATTAACATACAAACATACATAAATACTAGTAATAATAATATAGATATATATATATATATAATTATATATATATATAAATTATTAATATATATAATGTTATATATTTATAGAATATTATATTATATTAATATATATATTATATTAATAACTATATATTATATATTATATTAATATATTATATTAAATTTAATTTATTATATATTATTTTATATTATTATAATTATTATATTGTTAGTCTATCTCATATGGTGATATGTGTGTGTGTTCGCATTAGCACTGAAAATAAAATATCTCTTCTCCATCAGATATCCGTTATATGGATATGTAGGCTATAAATAGTCATATGATATACTTGCCAGAATATAATAGTGGATTAGGATCGAGTTATATCATACATAGTGAGGTTTATTAAATTATTTATATTTGAATATTTAATACCCAGTATAGTAAACTCGAACAGTGTATATAAGAGGTAAGGCTTGAGCCAAAAAGGGACGGCTATAAGTAGCAGGAAAGAAAGGGACTAGACAGTTGTTGACATGCTCTTTTTTGTGTATATGTGCTTGCGTGCAATTCTCCATGTGTTAGTGTATGATGGATTTTCTTATTATACCTACCAGCAGGGCAGTAGTCCATCTTGGTTGCAAGTGCTCTAAAAATTGATCATATGCATTTTTTGGCTTAACACCGAACTTAGGTTAGAATCTAAACATATGGATATAGAGATTTGAAATCGTGATGAACCTATGGTTTCGGGTTACAATTAAATCATTAGGTACAAATTAATCTAGCGCGCTAGTGGCCTCATATGGTTTTATGTGAATCTCCAGATGAGCTTGACATAGAAATCTAAAAAACAAAAAAAGAGATATAATAGATATATAAATTATTTGTAAAGGGAGAAGAAATTTTTTGCTATATTTCAATTATCATAAACTTAATCATTACTTTTTTCGGAAAAACAGTGGCTCAGAACAAAGATATATTGTTAAGAACCCTAATTTTTATAAATAATTACAATTCAACATTAAATCAGCTAATTTATATATTCTGAGTATGAAATAGCCAGGGTTGGGGAGAGGAGGAAGGGGAGACCAGAGGAATGTGTGCTCATGGAGGTCTTCATTTAGAAAATTTATTTTTATCGGTGCTTGTGTGCATTAAATTTGAAAGAGTCTCTGATAACTTCTTTATTATTCATCTAATACATGTTACTAAAAGTTTCTCAAGGAGCATTATGTATGTTGGGGAAACATAACACTTTCTTGACATTATATAAAGAACCCGTAAATTTTTTGTTATATCTTGTAATTGTTGCTCATCTCATCCTTCCTCACTAGAATATACAGTGTCACATGCCATTGATAAAATCTTCTTATAATACTGTATCAGAATAAATATGGAACAACATATAATGAAACGGTTATCGTGAATGTTTTCATTTATACTTTCCAAAAAATTATTATTCAAATAAGATTTTAAGTCTTATAAATGATTATTTCACAATTGAATTACAATTAGCTTTTCGCGATTTAAAAATATTTCTTTAAAGACTATTTAGGGGAAAAATATTCACGAGCAAATCTCAACTATTGTCTGTTTATCCGAAATCTGCGAGCTCCATCACAACAGCTGAAAGATTTTTGAATATATTTCAAAGGAATTTTAATGAATTTTCATCCTTAGTAATATACAAATACCCAAGAACTTAGGTTACCCCCTGCTCAAACATCTTGAACAGAGTATTCAAGTTGTTTCTGATTGCTTATGAACTATTTAAAACATTTAAAATATTGACCCCCTTAGGCACCCCAATTATAATGCTCTGGAAAATTTTTCAATATATCCACGTTCAACTAACACACAAATAATAACGTCAGAACTAGGCCCATACCTCGCAAAAATTTTATTTTCCTGTTTAATATATTAGTTATACTAATACATATGTCTCTTTTTTATTATTTATTTTCAATTGCATAAAAACTATGCACTATGTCTTGTTTGATTCGTTTTCTGTCCCTGCTTTATTAAATAGAACCATACAAAAAAACCGGAGCAAAATTGTTTTTGGTGTAACCATCTATGATATTTTGAGAATATACAAAAAAAAGAGTGGTTGATAATTAAGGACTGAAATAGTTGTGGAAAAATAATATTAAACAAGTCATCTATATTAATAAGAATATCTTGTTTTGCAGCACATGTGTGAAGTCTATGTATGCTGAACCAGCATTTCCAAAAACTCTTACGCCTTCTTTTTTAATGAATCTCACTTTCTGTCCATGCTCCTCATAAAATGCGACCATTCTCACTTCTTGCGTACCACCTCATTGACGCATAAGATTGGCTCTGTCTTCTCTTGTCTATTCTTACTAGTGATAAAAAAAAATTGTCAATTTAAAATTTGCTTTAGGCTCTTCATATATTATATAATATTATTTAATATTTATACAAATATTCTAATCATCATCCAGTTTTTATAGGAAATTTATTATGGTATATATATATATTAATAAGATATATAGAATATTTAAATTGTGATTGTAATTGAAATTGAAATTGCAGTTATAATTAATATGTATATCTTCTCTATTAAATACCCATAATCTGGCTCTATTTGAATTATATCTGTTCTTGTTCAATATGTAATTTGCAATTTTGTAGATTATTAGTATTTTTTGGCATCGTAATAAAAATAGATATAAAAAAAAGGAAAAAAAAAAGTTGATGGGAATCACTGGATAGGAGAGGTTTGTGTTGGGGTTTTGTCTGCGGCCTAACCTTAAAATTACCTTTTAAGCGCTGGAATTGTATAACAATATAAGGAAGAAGACCCTCTCTACTGATGTCTAGGATTTTTATATTTTGTTAGCTTGCTCTGATAGAAGAGGTCATATTAATTCTGTCAACATGAGGAAATTATCTTTATCTGTCTTCAAGCTGTATGTAAAAAATATTTTTACACATTTGTTTTAAGAATTGGACAAGTTGCATATCTTGTTTATTTTTTAGAAAATTTTGTTCAATATAGCCAAGACATTTTTGTGACCTACTTGTAACTATTTCCATTGAGTTGTAGGGTCTATGTTTAAAATTGAACGTAATAATGGTGTTGTGCGTAGAGGGTAATAAAAGTGATTGGTATATAAGGTAAATAATACCGTAAAATTGACGAAAGATGTAAATTCTACTTTTAACTTTCACTATTTGCTCTATATTCAATTTTACTCAATGAAAAAACACGAAGAAATATGAAAAAAAATTAAAACATAAGATGAAGAGAATGTATCTGAAGCTTTTATAAAAACGAAGTTTGTACCCGTCTTTTCTGCACCATAAAAGGTTTGGTTTAGCTACAAAAGAATTCTTTTATTTGAAAAGTTTATTTTTTTACTTTGATTGAAAATATGTTGGAAAGGCGTCGAAACATAATACTAATCATGAGGAATTATTTAACTATTACTATGTATAAATGTTGTGTAACGTGAGTTCTTTTTTTTGCAATTCAAATTTGTCATTATAAAATCAGATGAAATAAATAAATTAGATAAACTTGAAGAAAAATATATTGTTATAATAGAAGTTTTAAAAAAGTTGCAGTTTTTACTACTATTTATATTTAATTAAAACAAAAGATTCATAATTAATTGTTTGGATTAGGTACAATTACATTATTTGGTTTCTTTTTAAAATTGGTAGGTGACGGTGCAGAAAAGAAATGAAGGATATTATTATATGACTTAGGTTTAATTAAATTATCAGATAAAAATAATTATGAAGAATTCTCGGCAAAATGCTTTCGGAAGTCATACCGGAGATACGAGATAAAATTAGATAATATAAGATGTTGTATCTTCTTCCTGTCAAAATCTATTTCTTTTTGATCTTGGAGTTACTTACAATGACTATTATATATTAGGAGAAGATTTGAGTACTAATGTAATTTGGAAGCGTTACAGATATTTCTTTTTCGCAAAATTAGAATGATAGTATGTTGAATTATATGAGAATTTGGTTTTTAAAAGGTCAGTTTTTTTTGCCAAGTCTTTAATAATTTATTATGTCTGAGATTGAAATGATGTGACCACCAGGAGAGTTTGGCATATAAACGGACGAGTGTTATATTACTCTCTCTCAGAAGGCAAAACCTTTAGGTTTTGTTGCATCGAGAGTCCCTCTATTGACAAAAAGTTTCAGTTAATGAGACTTCATAAGATAAAAGTATAAAGAAAAAAGATGTTGGACTTAGTTATTTTAAGAGTCATTAAAGGATTTGCCTGCGAGTGTAGTACTAGCTTGATGTTGATATTGTGATTAATGAGCGGTTGGGTCGAGAATAATTACAATATTTTAAGAGTCGTATTCAAAGGGAAGAAAATAGTAGAACGCAGATTATGCATAGACATAGTTGTTTATCAGAAATATAACTTTTGGGTGATTGTAGAATGGCAAAGGAGTATTTTTCTGTTTCAAATTTGCTCTTAAAGGTAAGTTTTGAATTTTTAATGAATTTTCAGGTTTGAATTTTATTTTTAAAATAACCGTTTGTTTTAATGTCAGGCAATGTTTTATCCAGGTGTGGTTTTCCTTACGTTGCTGTATATGAAGATTGAAAAGCAGCAGCATGTGCGATTGTGAAAATATTGATACAAATAAAACAAACAACTTTTCATTCAAGTTTCAGTATTAATTTATGGGTTGTTTATAAGTTTACTTGTTTGGTATTTCTATAGGATGCCAGAAGTTTTAATTTTATTAGTTCTTTGATTACGCACGTCTGCTTTTCTTGCTTGAAATTGGAAAATGCTGAAATTTAATGTCAATTTTTAAAGTTCTGAAATGTTGAAAAGAGAACAGATAGCTATATATCTTAAAATAACGAAAAAAACAAAACATTTAGAGCAATGTCTGATGAATACTTAGGAAGTATTTTATTTAATAATAGCATATATTCATATTATTAATGCCTATTTCAAGGAAGTGGATGGTGGTACGCCTCCGCTCTATTAATAGTATATTTATATATTTATTAGTGGAATGGGAGTCGGAGTCGGGGAGTCGGGAGTCGGGAGGTCGGGGAGTTCGAGCTTTTCATGGCGAAAGAGCAGTCGACGTGAGGGTGGATTTTTCTGACTTCAACGAGCTTTAGTGTCACCTCTCGGAAGAGTTCGGGAGTCGGGGATTTTTTCCAAAAAAGTTTGGGATGGTTCGGTTCAGTCGGCTCGTAGTCAGGAATAATAAAAATCGAACTCCCTTTCTACTCTCCCAAAACAATTTTGTGTGTATGTTCAGACCAAAAATTTTATGTAAAAACTTAAAAAGAATTGAAATTATAATAAGACGTACATTTCCTTTTTTTTATGTGTTTGAATTTATCATTTTGAACTTATATGTGTTTTGTAAGCCAATTTAAGTTGTTTTTTTTTAACTTGGTTATTAAAATGTCTTTAAAATTTTATCTAATTTGTTTATTACAATTAAGTGACAGAATGTTCATTTGGTACTTACTTTTGGGTATGATCTTGGCAATCTTTATTTATGATCGATATTTCCTGTTTGCAGATTTTTATACTGGTTTACTTATTTTAACGTACTAAATATTGATAGCATACTGATTTTAAAATATAAGGTCACACCAATATTAAGATAAGTGGCAATACATACAAGAGAAATCGAAAGGTGTGATGATTATATGATTACTATATACATTTATGTGTTACTCAAATCAAACTGTTGCTGCGCTCACGTGTGTGTTGTGATGTTCAGTTAGCATTTCATATAATTAATATTTCCCGTATACCTATAATAGCTCCGTGAATTCTAATATTATATATGATTAATTTAAATTTTTTTTAGGTGGTGTTGATCCTTTTTATATATCTATCTACCCATAACCAGTAAGTGGTGGTAAGATAATTTAACAAAAGAATAAGAGATAAGCGTATAAATAGTTCTCTAATTGTAGCTACTGAAACAAAAATCGTAAAAAAAAATTCAACCAAATTATTAAGGTAAAAATCAGTTTGGTAAAAATATTAATTGAATATAATAATATCAATATTACTATTACTTCAAAATAAATTATTTTTTCTACGTTAGGCGGGGTTTATGTAGTTTGGTGAGTACAATTAATGACCTTTGATTATTTTGGATTATCAGTCGTAATATTATATATATATATAATATTAAGTGTATATTATATAATGTGTATTATCTTTTTTCTGTCACAAATATAATAATATATATTTATTTATTATTTTTATAACAAAGTGACTACCATTATCCCGACACAGTCACTAGTATTTGTCAGATATAGTACACTATATAAGGTGGCTAGTTTATAATATATATATAGTAGTGATATTAAAAAGTGTGCGAGTTAAAATACTATACGTATATATGCTGATTTATATAATATATATATTAAGTTATATAAGGGTATTTATATATATGCGAGTGGGCGACCTTCCAGCATATTTTGAGGATGTTTTTGTGCCTTCTCTCTCTCTCTTTCTCATGCATCTCATACTTCTCAATCAACTCTCGTATCGTACTCTTATAGCTCATACTCTGTGCGTCTCTCTCGCTCGTTAGCCATCCTCCTCTTCTTCTTGCCTCCTCTTCTCTTTATCTCTTGCTCTCTCTCTGCTCTCATGCTGCTACTCTACTACATTCTCCTCTCTTCATCATCTTCTGTACATCTTCCTGCTCTGCGATCTCGCTCATATCTCTCTTCTCTCCTCCTCACTCTCTCAGATGTCTCTCTTGTGGTTCTGCTCTTTTCATCATCCTAACTTAGTGGCTTCTCCTTCTCTTCTCTTCTCTTCTCTCTTTTATATTATTGATATCGTAACTCCTTCCATTAGTAAATTATTTTTTCCTGTATTTTAAATTATACTCATTTTAAATAAATAATTTTAAAATAAGTAATAATGTTTAGTACTCCGTAAATTATATTGTTGGTTCATCTCATCCCTCTTTTACATCTGCACGCAATATATAGTTAAATAAAAATTTTCTGAAACTTATCAGTTGCATTATTTATCAAACAATTTTATGAAATTTTATACGTACTATATTATATTGTGTCAAGAATGTAATTCTTATATACGTCCCACATCGCTGTGGAAACCAGGGAAAGACATAACTCTCGAATACCATTAATAGAATGCAAATTTTTCACATTGTAGATTCCTCTTTGATACTCGAATTAAATAGAATTATATTTCTTCAAATTTTAGGGGTTTCAAGTGGATATTGATATAGATATATTTTTTTTTGTATGGCCTTTTGAATTTATCCTGATCTGACCTTTGTAACTGCTCTCACCCTAAACATAATAAACACCTAGCAACCTTTATCACCAAAGAACACGTGAATTTATATACTTCTAAACTTAAATCCTTTTACTACCCAGATCTCTCCAATTCTTCGAGTCCGCTTTATACATCATAATTCTGTTCTTCATTCTTTCAGAACTACGCACAAGACAAAATAAATAAATAAACACACGTACACACAAATTTATTTTGTATACAATAAAAATATTTATCAAGCCAAGCTAAGCTCTGCTACCATTAAAAATTTTTTTTTGATTGATCCAAGCTCCGTTCCGTGTGGCGTTAAGATAACTTTTTGAGCTCCATATATATTATATATATATATAATATATATATAATATATATAGTATAATATATATATATATATATATTATATATAATTATATATTATATATATATTATATGTAAATTAAATATTATATATATTATTGAAATATATTGTTGAAGATATAATATATTTATATATATAATATATATATATAATTATAATATTATTTATTATATAGTTATATATTTAATGTTTAATTAATTTATATTATATATATTATTATTTAATGGTGTGATAATTCTCACGTTTTAAATAACCACATAAATATACTATTTCAAATACCATATTATCTTTCTCCAATAAAAATTTACATTCTTAGTTATCTCATCATTTTTCTATCTGGGATGGAGATAGTAATAGTGAAAAAGGAATGGGGTGAGCCATTTACTTGTTATTCAACACTGTACATAATTTAGTGCAGTGAGAGTATAAATTAAATAATATAATATAAATATTAATATTATTATCATCAATATAACATGCTAAATAGCATACTATAGGATTAAATAAAGGTAATACATTTATTTATGGAATCTTTTATATTAGTGATATAATCAACAAAATAATTATAGATAAGCACAAAATATGTTTAAATAGAAATGACTGATTAGAATGGTTATTATTTTGGCAGAATATTTTTTTTTTATCAGACTATATTAATTATGTGTGATTGATGTGCTAGGTGGAGGGCCGATAATTTTTAGATAATTCCTTTCGCTCAGAAATAATAAAGAGGGTTGAGTACATCATTTGCACTTGTTTTTAAAATGTTGTGGTAATAATCTTTAACTAGCGACTATTTTTTCTCTCATTTAACCTAATATTTTTGTCTCTGCTTTAGAAACCTTCGATTTTAATGTAAAGTAATATACTCAGCCTCCACGAATAGGTGTAGATTAATCATCCGCCGCATCTAATCGCTAGGAATGGTCAGATGGTGTGATACACTTCGAGTCCTCTTTTCTTGCGACATATCTCGGGAGAAGGTAGGGGACTAATTCCCACCCCTCCGGGAATAGGTGACTCCTCAGATACCCTACTCCGCTCTTTAGTGATATTTGGTAGATCTTGTCTCGGGGAGGTTCCTGCCGCCTCCCTTCCTCCGTACGGTGGTAATTTGGAAGATAAAAATACGTTCACCTTCAACATGTAGTTATGTTTTCACTACGTCGGTCTCGATAAGCCCCTACCTATTAATGCAGTGATGTAATACCGTTTTATACAAATTAATATGTAATATATATAGTATTATTAACTCATGATTGTACCCTTCATGATCCTTAAAATAAAAGAATAATCCTTATACATTTCTATTATCAGGATTTCAATGGGGTCTATTTTCATTTTTATAATGTATAGTGTATATATAAAATATAACATGATTTATTCTTTAATAATTAATTTATTTACAGCTTTGATATTTCTAAATTAACTTTATAAAGTATTAAAATATTTATATACTCGACATAATTCAAATATTTTTTAGATGTTTATAGATAATCTCTCTCGCCGACGTTTGTGTATACGTACAGTTTCTCAATATTCCTCACTCGGGCCGTTAGGTGGAGGGTGGCGGAGTGAATCCTTCCTCGTGACATGTTGCGCTCGAAATTACCAAAGAGCGTGGCGGTGGTTTCCGTGGTATTAGACCCTCCCCGGAGGGGGGAGAATGAATTAGTTCATTTAGAACTCTCTGTAGCTAGTCTTCTGCGCGGGCAGGCCGGAGAGGACTCCCTGACTCCGCCATAGGGGGATGCGGTATACCCTGAGGCTATTCGGCCAGTCTATGTTTAGTAAAAAACAGGCCCAAAAAAATTAAATAGGGAAAAAAAAATTTTTTTTTAAACAGCGGAGTAACCAATAAAAGGTACTATTACTTATCTCCTACTTTCTTAATCATTTATTTCAATTACTTATTGATTACATAATTTTTTTTATTTTTTTACATTTTCCTACTAATAATTGTTTGTCTTGCAGGCGAGTTCGCTGATATAAACATGCATACTCCCTATCCTATTCGGTGGACTTTATGGCGTAATATATGAATTACTTTGACTGTGAATATACTGAATAAATAGTATAATATTTAGTAAGTTAACTAGTGACATGTAATTTACTGAAGATACATAATAACTGATACCATATATATTATAAGGACTGATTAATACACCTAAAGATCTAAATAGTTATTGCGTAATACTTCGAGTAGGGTGTGTTTTATTATATTTGCTTATGACTTTTATACCTTATATCTTCTCCTCTAATGATTTTTTTTTATGTGGTGTGTAATTATTTCCATTTTTCCGCTACTATAATATTGGATTTACACAACACAATTATCTACCTATGCAATTATGAGGGTATATGCCTTATCACCATAGGTATTTTCTTTATCTTATTGTAGTATTTTGAGAATATAGAGGATTAAATATAATATAATATATTAAATCTATTAGGTTCATAAAATCACTTATTTCCCTATTAAATATTAATTATGTCTTATTTTCAACAATATAAGTTCGAGGAATGTGAAAATCAATGATTTTATTGTACAACCTCTAGCCCTGGTACTATCTTAACTTATTAATGCCCAATAATAAAAGCGGAATTACAGTAATAGTATTAGTAGATAATATAACTAGATACATGCTCTTAATAAGTATAATATACAGAATTATTTACATATCTTAACTATTCTTTATATATAGCAGTTAACCTAAGAATCCTCGCGTTATAGAACAATCATGTTGATAATAAATAATTAAATTATACTCAATTGTTTTAACTAAAGGTTATTTAGAATAGCCTGTAATAGATCAATTAATACATAATAAAATATTATTAAATAATTTACTTATTAATTAATAAGTACATCTATTAGGCTTTTCCTTATCTTATAATCTTTTATAATTTATTATTATTAATATAAATTTCAATAATTATAAATAAATAAATTCTTGATAAAGTTGTTTATTTTACACTTAGAAATTAAAATTAATTGTGTGAAATTTCCAAGGATGATGCATATTACAAGTAGAATTATTATTAATATTATTATTTCTCTCATTCTAACTCTTTTATATATCAATAGTATGCATTGATATTTTTACTTCGATAATTTTATTTCGGCTTAAATGTTACTTCATTATAAATTATTTTATTGTGTAACCGAAAGTGCTAGTCTAAGGATAGACTGTTTTCAATGCAGCCTTAGAATAATAATGTTGTAAATAATATCTTTATTACGAATATGTAAGTTAAATAGTATCATCTTAAATTAACTAACACAGCATTTATCGTGTAATAACCCTTTCCGTAACTTCTATTAAATAGTTATGTCAATTTTATTTTTATTGTCAGCATTTCATATTTTATTTTGGTATTTAATTTCAAATATGTGAATTATAAAGAATCTGACCTATATTAAATAGTTTATCTTTACCAAATTCTTAATATGTGAATTTAATTAGTATGAAACCATTTGTGTAAACCTGTGTATATTATTAATTAAGTTTATTATTTTCTATTATATTTTACATTTTCATTCATCAAACTTTTTGTGTGTAACTATGTCAAAATTGTGTTTTATTTTTGATTAATTTTATTTATTTGTCATACAAAAATACATTATGGAAAGTGCATAAAGTAATATGGATAATAAAATTTAATTAGTGCTTTTATATTCTTTAAAGATTTGTATATTATTATATATATTTGGGAAATTTTATTTAAATTTATTGTAAATATATTCTTTTATTTTTTTCCAATGTTTTCATCCCTACACAAATGAAATCGTATTATAAATGAAAAGTTTTCATTAATATTTGGGAAAAAAATCACGGTTTCCATTTATTCCTAATTTGTGAGTTCGGGTAGTCGGGGAGTAGTTCGGGAAGTTTCGGGTGGTCTGGTGGTGAGATTAAAGTCGGTGGGGGAAGTCTTCGTTTATGGGGTTTTATCGCTAACATCGAACTCTGGGAGGAAGCACGCGGAGTCCGAGATCCTGGGTCTCTTGGCATTATATATATATACTAGTCGGGACAATAAACAGTAGTTATCAGATTGCCTGTTCTCATTCATATTATTATATACTGCGGATCTGCCACCCCATTCCTCTGGCCTTACTAGTTATATATATTTATAGAGATTACAAATGTGTGATTTTATATGATACGATTATTAAAATCTCTGTATATACTCATTTTGATAATGAGTTAAGAGTTTAATATGACATTTGAAATGACTTCATTTATCTGTTTTAATATTAATTCTTACGACAAGAGTCCGATTTAAAATTTTAATAACGGGATTTTATAATTAATGATATATTGGAATTGTATAGTTAATATATTTTATTTATATTATATATATAAATATTATATATGGCCTTTATAAATATATCTCTCTTGGATAAATAGAGTATCAATATATGTAACTTAAGTATATAATTAAAATGTAACTAACTTGAGTTACATATATCTTATCTAGCTATTTATTATATCTATTTTTATTAACCATATTTTATTATGCATTTATTCTATACATTTATTTATAATATAAGTATAATTAAAAAATTTTATGTTTACTTTTTTTTCTATTATTAATTATTTTTCCAATGCATTTATTTTCTTATTTTTAATATATTATTGATATAATTAGCTTATAGTGTAAGCATGCATAGTGCAATATAAAGTAATATATCATATATATTAATTTATATTAAAATCTTAAGTTTGCTCGAATTATATTTGTGTATTAATTATTTTTAGATTTATTTTACATTTAAAACTGCAGTCAGGTTGTACTTGAATATGTGAATGGAAAGGTTTGACAGAGATATAGTGTGTATATAAATTTTTAATATATTTAACTCTAATAAAATATAACAAATAATTGGTATACTTTAAGAAGAATGTTCATTCAAGAGTGGATATTTATAAACTTTTGAAAATGAAAAAATATCAACAAAATCAAAAACTTGATTTGATTTACTGTTAATTTTGCTTGGCAAGCAGGAAACACTGGAGAATAAATTTATCATATTATTTAATAAAACATAAGTATTCATCATATATAAGATATTAGTAATAATCCAATTTCTCCCACAGGTGAAGAGTATGCCGTGGGATTGGAAATGTAGAGGCAGATAGCGCTAAACATCATAAATTTATAACTATCAGCATATTTAATTCATTAGAAAAGGGTATATTAAGAATTTAAACCTTAAGTTAAAGGGTAAGGGTATTTTAATTATGTATTTTTTTAACTCTACGATTTATCTTGGATAAAATTTTTAACTCGAGAAATATCATCACATTGGATTTCATTCTCGCAAAAAGGATAGATGGGCGGTTAATGTTTAATATCGTGAAAAGAGGATATCTTAAATTAATCCCCGTGAGAAATAAATGTTATTTTCTCAGCACATAGGGTTCATTGAAAAGTTAAACTCAATTGACTTGACTTACATAGTTTAATGATTTATTATTGGAATACAGAGATAATGCATACGTAAGAGAAAAGGAAAGGTAAATATATAATAAGGTTTTTGTGCCAAAGATATATATA
>JABUQX010044645.1:75000-92483 GCA_015478945.1 Trachelipus rathkii
CCGGCTCTCGTCTACCTTTGCATCCATCACCCCATTTCTCCTCCTTTCTTCCATTTCCCTCTTGTATCTTTCTCGGCATCCACTATAAATCTCTTCCTAACCTTATTTTTATATGTTTAGCACCATCAATTCTATCTTTCCCACAAACCAAACCGGTGGTCCGAGCCTCCACCGAAGTTTACTCTTCACATCTTTAATTAGTCTTTTATTATTTGTTGACATTACGTCAATCATTGATATTTTCTCGTATCCTCCACACTCTCCTCTCCATCTGTACCACGTCCGTTTCTAGCTATCTCTATGGGTGTAAAAAAGTATTCATCGGGCTCAAATCACTCTGCGCACACAATTTTATAACTCCTTCCCCTGCGGGGTTCCTTCCTCCAATACCAACAGCGCCTATCACTCCTTTCACCTCACGTCGTTTCTGTCCAACATGTCAGTATAAGTTACCCAATATTACTAAGTTTTCTTGATAGGGCGCTCACTTCTTCACACTTTGTAACTCTCGATAAAAGCTCTCTCTTTCTTCCAACGCTCTTCCTTGTTGGGGGCCGCATGCCTTAATAAAACTCAAATCCATCCGATCTGTTTTGTTCGAGAACGCCAGGATCCTTTCATTTATCTGCTACATACTACTTACCCTCAGTAAAAGTTCTGATGTCAAAATAATTCTAACACCATGTTTCCTCACTTATCCTCCACTGTAGAGAAGCTGGTAACCGCCATGCAACACCTCCACACTTGCACCCAATATTTTTATTTTACAAACTCCCAGAATATCAATCTTATGGTCAATCATCAGGAGCACCATCTCCTTCCTCCTTTTTCTCTTAGTATCCCGCCACCAAATAAATAGTAAGCAACCCTTAGTTTTCCCTATATATCAATACGTAGCTCAAAATCGCAGCCATCTTATCAAAAAGGCTCCAAAGGATCGAGGCAGACATATTTTTGAGCAATTGTGACGGTTGATAACTTGCTAGGCCTATCTCAACCCACTCGAGACTGTTAATTAGCACCATCCAATGTACAGTCCTAGATAGCTAATAATAATAATTTTTAATGCTTTGGTACTAACTTTCATAATTAAATAATATCCCCCAATATATATATATATATATATATATATATATATATATAATATATATATATATATATATAATAATATATATATATATATATATATAGCAATTCAAAAAACTTTTCTGAAAAGAAATATAAGCTGAAAGATTGTTATCACATCCCGCTCGCGTTCAAAGAGTAGAGACGCAGCGAGATCCGCAGTTCTGACCGCGGAGTCTTATTTCTTAGTTAAGATTAATAGAAAAAATACAAGCGTGTACCGAGAATTTAATACACACATACTCACACACTATTATAATATATATATATAATATATATATATAATTATATATACTAATAAGTATATATATATATATATTATATATAGATAGATATATATATATTATATATTATATATATATTATATATAACATTATATATATATTTATATTATATATATAATAATATATATATAATATATATATATATATATATATAAATATATATACTATTTTTTTATATACTATATATTATATATATATATATATATCTAATATAAAATTATTAATAGATATATATATATATATATAAGTGGCATATAGTATATCTAATATTATATAATAATTTGATTGTATGTATATATGTTTATATATAATATATATATATATATATATATATATATATATATATATATATATATATAATATATATATATATATATATATTTATATATATATATATGATATATATATATATATACATAATATATAGATAATATATATATATATTAATATATCATATATGTATATATATTTATTAAATATAATATATATATATATTATTATAGATATATAATATATATAATAATATATTATATATATATATATATAGTATATATATAATATATTATATATATAATATATATATATTATAATATTCACATTAATTTTTAAGCTCATTATCCAAGCGTAAGGAGAATATCTGTGGAAGAAATTATACACTCAAAAATGCTACATGTATTTATAATAGAGATACATGCATTACACATAAGATACTACAGGATACTTAAAATAAATATACATAAAGACGAACCCATGTGGTAAATAATACTTTAACTACTTGAAGGTTTTTTTTTCTTTTCTTTTCTTTTTTTTTTTGGAGGAGGGCGTTTTCTAAATATAAACTACAATATAATTTTTTTTTTTTTTTGCGCCGAATTTCGTATAGCAATGCGAGTAATGTTTTTTAGAATGTTCTCATAACTTATCCCGCTTACGGGAAATAAGAATTTTTATTAGTACCGAAAAAAAACCGTGTTCTTTATTTTAACGGCTTTTTTTTAAGAAGAAAAGAAAAGAAGAAAGCATTTTTTTTAACATTTTTTTACTTTAATTTATATTTAATTTAAAAGTACTTTAATGATATAATATATAATATAATTATATATATATATATAATATATATATATTATATATAATATATATTAATATATATAATCATATATATATATATATATATATATTTAATATATTATATATATATTATATATATATATAATATATATCAAGATTGACATAAAAAGACTTGTTGACTCATTTGAAGAAGAGAATAAAAAGCTTTTTAATTAATATTAATTGTACATGCAATTAACACAAATTAAAATTATACATTTAAATTTTTTTTTGGGGCTGGAACCCCTTGTCAGACATTTATTGAAATAAATTTTCCCTATAACTTACATGGGTTCTGTATTTTATTATCAAAGGAAAGCTCGTGTTAATTTTTAAGTCCTTCATACTTCTTCAAACAGAAATATGAGTCTGATAAAAGTACATTTTTAACATTTCTTGAACTCCATCCTTTCTATATAATATATTATATATATATATATATATATATATTAATATATATATAATTATATATATATATATATAGTTATATATATATATATATTATATATATATATACTATTATATAATAGTATATATATATATATATATATATAGTATATATATAAATATTATAAACTAATATATATATATATATCATAATTATTTATATATATTATATTATATATATATAGTCTCTTGATGTCTATCATTTAAAACCACATGTAATATGCATCACTGAATAAATAATAATGCTAATTAGTTATACTTATAATCCCTATCTACAATATAATTTCATGTTGATTTTGCATCAATATATAGGTTTTGTGTGAAGCGTTATTAAAATATGTATTGTACAAAATTTTAATTATCGCGTTCGATCACATCTATTACAAACCTAGCGTACAGATAAATCAACATTTACCTCTACAGCCCAAAAGAAAAGATAGAAAAGTTCAAAAAGCATTCTGGAAGTCTAAAAGAATTTGAAAAGTGTTAGTGCCAAGTCTACCTGGTTTAATAGGATATTCCTCTGAAAAACCCAATCCACTGTTAACGCAGAATAATATTTCAATTAGCATGTATTATTTGTAATTGAATAATATAATTCTTTACATTTTATTACATATAAACACATTCACCTCAATGTCATGATTATTTGATTTTACCAGCATATATAATTTTGTATTATTTAACAAAATATTTTGTAAAAAGCATCCTAAGTAAATGCCATAACATATTTTCAGATGACATGCTTATTGAAATGCTTTACGAAGAATATCATAGACACTATGTCATATGACAAAAGAATGCAAATTTTCACTTTCACTCCTATCGATTCACAACACAATGAAATTCTTTAATACATCTCGTTATATGGTTTACAAATCTAGAACACTTTCGAAAAGATATGGATTCTACTAAAAAATTCCCCAAAAATAAGTTAAAAGTAAGTTAACACTTCAAAATTGTAGCCAAGTGAATATTCTATCAATATAATGCAGGTCAGCAGGAAATCTGCTGAGAAGAAACAATTTCCTCCATTATAAGCGAATAAGAAGGAACAAAAAATAACATATGCAGAAAAGATTAATTGTTTGGAATCTAAAAAACAGTTTAAACTATTTAAGGAAGAAACTCTTGCATTTCCAAAAATTGGTATTTCCTCATTTGTAAGTTTAAGGCCAAAGCACTGTATAATTGCTGGTGCAAGTGGAACTCATTCTATTTGTATATGTACTTCATCACCAAATCCAAACCTATGATATCTGCCTTGAAATAAAATATATAAGGTATGGTAGGACTAATAGGAAAATGGTATGTCAGTCATATGGATGAAGGAATGCATGTACCATCAAGTCTCTGCCCTGTTGCTGTAAATGGCATTCGAATTCATTTCAATCCTCACCATTGTAATGTGAGACAGAGAAGCAATATAATTTATGTCAGTGGATAGCAAATTATGGACAAGAGCCCAAACTTTCTTTACAGGTGCTAGTTCTTTATTAATGTTACTGGTCTCCACTTCTAACAAAACATCATTTCATTGCAAAAAACAGCAGTATTACCTCAAAATATCTAAAAAAACAATATTGATGATTTCAGAAGCGTAGTCATAGCGTATTTTCTCAAAGAATATACTCATTAGTGTAGTGCCTGATCGATGTCAGATGCGAACGTCCAAGAGAGTCAGGGAAGAATCTTCCTTCGATACTTTATTCAGAAAAAACAAATATAAGTCACAGGACATTGTTTAATTTAATGACTGCTTGCAGCACAAAACATCACTATTTAACTTCAAAAAAACGATTGATACCCGAGATCACAAAGTTCATTCTAATTCTTTAGAAAATTCATTTTTTTCCAAATGCCCATAGCTCTATATATAAATAAAATTAAGTTTTAATTAAACATATTCATCATTAAAACAAATGCTTCATTTTTTACTGAAATACTGGATTATTTTACAACGAACATGGGAAAATGATGTGATGGCATTGGAGATTTGGTTAAAAGAGCAGGCATACAAAGAAGTTTACAAAGGACTTTTAAGCCAGCACATTGTCTACCAGGATCATTTTCCTTCTATTAAATTCTTTTTCACACTTTTTAATAGTTTTGAAAAAGTGGAACTTTCTTTGAAAGATCGAAAGCTGTTACCATCAAAAGCACACAAGGCTTCCACAAAATTAAAGCAGTAAGTAGTAACACTATTTAAGCTTATCGAAACTCAAATTCAGAAATCTTCAAAGAATTTACATTTGACTGAAATGAGGAGAAGACAACATTGAATGTAATTAGCAAGCAAGTTGGAAATAATAAGCCAGATGATATACAAAATATCTTAGGAAAGTATGTTTCAACTTTATATGACAATGAGGTGTGGTTTGGATTAGTTGAAGATGTGTCAGCTGAAAATGAAGATGTTAAGAAAAATTTAATGAATAAGATTAATTAATTCATACATATACTTCTTCCCAGACATAGTAGACACATGTTAAAAACAATATGACAACATAGTTCATGTTATATCACAGCCTGATATAGTTCCAAAATGAAAATTTGAATATAGATTTGAGAAGAAAGGCATTCTTCAGGTTAATGACCTAGTTAAAAAATGCATAAATCACTCTATTTAGATATCTGTGCTATTCTGTAATATAATTTAGAAATGCGATACGATATGAAATTATTAAAAACATTAAAAATATTTTAAAAAATATTTTACTAAAAAATTTAATGTGTGGTTATATATAAATTAAAAGAAGCATCATAATCATATACTACTAATATTTATGAGGAGTAATTTATATAGCACTCGTTATTTCATAAAAAAGCACCATTTTTAAGAAATGCACTTTACAGACCCATATTTCTGAATAAAAAATGAACAACTTAAAATAAACCCAACTTTTCCTTTTATAAATAAAATGGAGAAACCCACGTAACTTTATAGGGAAATTTTTTTTCAATAAATTTCTTTTCTTTTTCCCCATTCAAAAATTTAAATTGACTATAACTTTTAAATCTTTTGTTTATGGCTTCTACATATTAAAGATTAATTGAAGAACTTTTCTTTCTCTTTCAAATGAGGTTAACCCCATATTTCTACGTCACATTTGAGATGATATAAGGTATGTACAACATCGGGTGGTAATTCCCAATTTGGGGAAATCACCAAATATTTAAAGTATCATTTGTCCTACTTTACCAATTTAGTTGAAAATTTAGTTTTTTGTTATTAAACATAATTACAACTTGCATGCCATGTTTAAAATGTGAAATTCGGGTTTCACTATCTATATATGCTATGTTTTATGCACCGTATATATATATATATATATATATATATATATATATATATATATATATATATATATATATAATATATATATATATATATATATATATACCAATAATATGTATGTATGTATATGTATAATAATAACTAATATAATATTTCACCTACTTCAACTGTAATAATAATAATATGTAATAATATATGTATATATAACAATAATAATAATATGTATATGCTTTTTTTAATATGTAATAATGTAATATATATAATAATAATAATATATATATATATAATATACATGCATAATAATAACAATAATAATAATATGTATATGTAATAACCAATAACCTCTTCTAACTCACAGTATGCTAATAATAATATGTAATAATAATAATAACAATAATAATAATATAATATATAATAATATATATATGTAATAATAATATATATAACCAATCTTTAACAATAATAATAATAAACAACAATAATAATATGTAATAATAATATATGTATATAACGTAATATGTATATATGTAATATGTAATAATATATATATTCTTTATATAATATAGCAATATATAATATATAATAATATAATAATAATATATATATAATAATATATAATATAAAAATAACAATATATGTAATATAACATATATATATATATAATAATATATATATATATATAATAATAATATATGCATAATATATATATATATATATAACTATGTAATATATTATAGTATAATATAATATGTATATATGTAATAATAATATGTATATATGCTCAATAATAATAATAATATAACATAATATATATATCATATAATAATATATAATAATATATATGTAATAATATGTAATATATAATAATATATGTTCATACGGCGCACGTCTATGCTATAATATGATTATGTAATATGTAATATAATATAATAATGTATATATATATATATAACTAATAATAATAATAATATATATAATAATAATATAATAATATATGTAATATATATATGAACAGTATATACTAATAATAATAATAATACGTATAATATATAATAATATAATAATAATAATAATAATAATAATATATGTATATATATATATAATAATAATATATATATATATATAATAACTATATATAAAATATCGATTAAGCGGGCTAATTTGTTTTGGTTATACTCGTTAATATATATATATATATATATATATATATCACTCTGTAATAGCAATAATATGTAATAATGTAATAATATGTTTACACTACATATGTAATATGTATGTATATGAATAAATATATTTCAACTCCAATAATAATATATCTTCTTCTTAATAATATATAATAATAATATGTATAATATATATATATATATATATCTAATAATAATATAATAATAATAATATATATATTGTTTATGTATATATATATAATAATATAATAATAATAATAATAATAATAGGTATATATAATAAGAATATGATTTTGATTGATAATATATTTTATAATCTCCAATATAATAATAATATGTATGTAATAATAATAATAATAATAATAATAATATAATAATAATAATAATAATAATATATGTATAATAATATATATGCTAATAATATAATATATATATATATATGACGATGAAATGGGGTTTGGATTAGCTGAAAATGAAGATGTTAAGATAAATTTCATGAATAATATTAATTCATACACATACTTCTTCCCAGACATAGTAGACACATGTTGAATACAATATGACAACATAATTCATGTTATATCACAGCCTGAAATGGCTCCAAAATGAAAAATTGAATATAGATTTGAGAAGAAAGACATTCTTCATATTAATGACCTAGTAAAAAAAATGCATAAATCACTCTCTATTTAAATATCTATGTTATTCTGTAATATAATTTAGAAATACGATATGATATGAAAATATTAAAAACATTAAAAATATTAAAAATAACATTATATTCAAAAATATAATGTACAGTTATATTTGAAATTAAAAGAAGCACCAGCATCATATACTACTAAGATTTATGAGGAGTAAATTTATACAGCACTCGTTATTTCATGAAAAAGAATCATTTTTTAAGAAATGCACTTTACAGACCCTTATTTCTGTTTGAATAAAGATATGAAGGACTTAAAATAACACCAGCTTTTCCTTTGATAAATAAAATAAATAAACCCATGTAACTATAAAGGGAAAATGTTTTTCCCAATAAATGTTATCTCTTTTCATCCCCCCCCCATATGTTAAATTGCTTATAACTTTTAACTCTTTTATTTAATGCTTCTACATATTAAATATTAATTGAAGAGCTTTTCTTTCTCTTTCAAATGAGGTCAACCTCATCTTTCTACGTCACATTTGAGATGATATAAGGTATGTACAACATCGGGTGGTAAGTCCCAATTTGGGGAAATCACCAAATGTTTAAAGTATCATAACTTTTGACCTACTTCACCAATTTAGTTGAAAATCTAACTTTTTGTTATTAAATATAATCCACCCTTGCATGCCATCTTTCAAAAAAAATCAGAAATGGTCGGGTTTGAAATGGCTATTTTCCTGCATGATCTTACATGGAATGCACCATATATATATATATATATATATATAATATAATATATATATATATATAATAGCAATAATAATATCCCAATGATAATAATATGTATATATATATATAATAGTAATAACATATAATATGTAATAATAATATATAATATGTATACTTTAATATAATAATAATAATATTAATATTAATAATAATAATAATATGTTTATATATGTAATAATAATATGTAATAATATGTAATAATAATATATAATAATAATAATAATAATAATAATATAGCTAACAATAATAACATAACCAATAATAATAATAATAATAATATATGTAATAACCAATAATAATATATATGTATATGTGCGTAAGAGTTGGATAATAATAATAATGTATGTAATAATAATAATAACCAATAATATGAATAATAACATATAGCCAGCCAGCCTTGTAATAATATCAATAATAATGCGTAAAAAATATTAATATGTATAATAATAATAATAATATATATCATAATAATAATAATAATAATAATATGTATAATAATATAATAATAATATGTATATATATATAATAATAATAATAACAATAATAATATGTATAATAATATAATAATAACAATAATAATATATATATATATATATATATATAATAATAATATAATAATATATATTTATATTATATATATATGTAATAATAATATAATAATAATATATAATAATAATATATAATAATAATAATAATAATATAATATAATAATAATAATAATAATATAATAATAACTCTGTATATCTATAATAATAATAATATATGTAATAATATATGTAATAATATAATAATAATATCAATAATAATATATTATGTATGCTATTTTACAGTTATAATATGGAGTAATAATATAATATAGCTATATGTCAACTACCAATAATAATAATAACAGCTTTAATAATATGTATCAATATGTATATGTATGTATGTAATATGTATATGTAATAATATGTATATATAATATATATGATTTATATAATAATAACAACAGCAACAGCAATAATAATGTAATAATAATATCATAATAATGTATAACAATAATGTATATATCTTCAACAACCAGCATAATAACCAATAATATGGATCAATAACAACTGTATGTAATGTGTAATAATAATAATAATATACGTAATATAATAATATATATAATAATAATAATAATATGTAATAATAATAATAACAATATTCAATATAATAATAATAATAATGTATGTATTATGTATGTATGTTTAAATAATAATAATACGTTTTATTATATAATAATATATAATATAATAATATGTAATAATAATAATGTATATAATATAATATGTAATATATATATATGTATATATATAATATATATGTAGTAATAATAGCCAATAATAATAACCAATAATAATAACATGGATTTTTCTTCTTCTTCAACAATAATAACCAATAATATCTAATAATAATATTTTGTATGTATATGTAATATTTTTAATAACAATAATAACCAGCCAGTTAATAGAGAACTGTGTTATAATAATAATATATATATAATATATATATATAATAATAATAATAATAACCAATAATAATAATAATAATATGTATAATGAAATTATATATATAGCAACTCCTGTGCTGCTGTATGCTATATATATATATATCTTGCTGTGCTGCTGCTCATAATATGATATATAATGCATTTTTCATTTTCTATTGGCTTTCCACGTGTTATTGGCACTAACCATTTTGCTCCACTTTCTTTTCTTATCGTATAACAATTTCCTAAATTTTATTGTTAAAATTATACTTTTTTCAATATCTTTTTCCAGTCCCCTGATCAAATTTTGGGATTCTGCAAAAACTTTATATTTTATTTTGAATATAAAACTTGCGTTTTAAAAAGTATTCTTATGAACTATCAACTTTAATATTGATAAACAATGATTTTATATATATAAATATGTATTTATATTTTTTTATATTGCTATGAAATAAAAAGCTCTTTTACATTCATTGAATTTTGGTCAATGTTTGGGAAATGTTGAGTTTTATTGAGCTTTGCAACATTATTTTATTGAAAGTTTAACCACAAAAAAGTAAATATTTTCTTTTTATTCTCACATTTGCTATTTTATATATTTTTATAGTTTCTCCTCGTCTACTTTAATAAGTTCTCTTACCCTGTAATAATATTTAAAAATCATATATATATATATATATATATATATATATATATATATTTATATATATATATATATATATATATATATATTATGTGTATACTATATATATATATGTCATTTGAGATACCTGCTAATATATCTCTATATATATATATATATATATATATATATATATATATATATATATAATATATATATATAATATATATATCTGTTTTGCCCACTGTATATAATCATTCTCACTTTAGACAAGGGTCTGTACTCTGTGGTACCAACTCTTATTTTATATCATAATGTAATGAAAATATTTACCTACATCTATTTTAACCATTATGTATATTCATAATACTATGTATTATGACAACGTATTATGACTTACCATGTATTATGAAAACTGTGAAAGCAAAACTAATATATACATAGTAAGTCCTAATTATATTGTTAACTTTTTAATATAATTTGCTATTTATTCTTTCTTATTCATCCTTTATATATATATATATATAATATCCTATATGATAATAATATATTTAATTGTATATAATATATATATATATATATATATATATATATATGAATATGGAAATAATATAAGAAGAAAAATATAATAATATAATATAATAATATAATATATATAATATATAATATATATATAATATATAAAAGCATAATATATAATAATATACTCTTATATATATATATATATATATGTATAATATATGTAATATATATATGTAATAACCAATAATAATAATAATAATAATATATATATACTCTTCAACTCCAATTATATCTCTATAATAATAATAATAATAATAATATGTAATAATAATAATAATAATATGTATATATTCATCCTATTTATATATATATATATATATATTTATTATTGTGTTAATATTTATAGTGCTGATGATGGGGTTAAGCCAAACCCGAAACGTTCAGATGTACAATAAAATTGTTAAAAGTTTTTCACCTCTTCTTCATAAGGTAGAGCTTCTTCCCACGAGTTTTGTTATGATATCTTTTAATTTCCAGCCACCTCTGTTCCATGGAATTCTCTTAGATCTTAGCCATCTGATTTAATTTTTTTACCTTCAAAAGTTTGCTTTTGTATTCACCTCAGATTTTTGCTTTATGGATGAACATCGGATGTCTTTTTTCTATTTTCCTGAATTTATTTATTATATTCACATTTTTATATTTGTTTTTATATTCACTATTCATGAATTAGAACTTGCCGGTGAATGGCTACATCAACTTTAAAAAAGATTAAAAGTTGAATATAATTACAGTTCATTTGTGAAGATATTACAAACTAAATATTTAATTATTTCACAATTAAATTATTCACATTTAAATAATGTTATATTTACCACACAGGAATAACGCGTTCCCCTCAATAGTGCTTAAATGTTAAAAAATTATTACTATTATTATTATTATTATTATTATTATTATTATTATTATTATTATTATTATTATTATTATTATTATTATTATTATTATTATTATAATAAAGGTTTTTAATATTTTTATATATAAATTTTAATCTATTTTTATTACTGGGTTATCATGTCATTATAAGCCACTATTATTATATATTGTAGATAAATTTTACCTGTATATATATATATATATATATATACATATATCTTCTCTATATATATATATATATCATATATATATATATATATAATAATATATATCTCTCTACAAATGAGCTGATACTTCACTAATAATAATAATAGCATATATATATATATATACTTATATATAAATGCCTCTTTTCTTTCTTTCTTTCTCATATGTATCAATGGATTAGGTTTGCTTAATAAATGTTCTCCAACAGGGGTTAGTTTATCATCACTCCAACACTTGACGGATTCCTTTTTCTTTTTCTTTTTTGTCCTCCTTCCATTCCATTCCATTTCCTTCAAATCCTCCGGTCCTCCTCTCTTTCCTCTCTCTTTCTCTCTCTCCTCTTTCTCCTCCTCCTCCTCCTCTCTACACCACCTCTTTCGATCTTTTATATATATATATATATATATATTGCTAGCTTTTATCTTCCTCAGATTTACTCAAGGTAAACAAAAGTCTCATCAGTCTTTCTTTGGAGTAATACCTTCACACCTGGGGGAGTCTCAGGTCAATCCATCTTTTGGATCAGGTCGATTCCAAGACTAAAGGTCTTAGAAACTGTTAATTTTTTTACAGATTCTCTCTACTATTGTCATATGAAATAGGGTTTCTATCTCTTTTTTTCATATGTACTAATCTATAATGGCAGATGATCGAGTGTACTGACCACTCGCATTGCACCTCATCTGAGACTCCCTCTCAGAACAAAGGGTACAACTTCTTCTAAGGATTTTTCTCTGGACATGGGTAACCCGAAACTTGTTTCTTATGATATCTTTTAATTTCCAGCCAACTCTGTTCCATGAAATTCTCTTATATCCTAGCCATCTGATTTAATTTCTTTTACCTTTAAAGTTTTCTTTTGTATTCACCTCAGAGATTTGCTTTATGTATAAACATCTGCGGTCTTTCTTCTTTTATATTCATGAATTTATATTTTATATTCATTTTCTTATATTCTTGTATATTCACTTTTAATGAATTAGGCTTGACAGGTGAATGGTTCCATCAACTTTAAAAAAGATTAAAAGATGAATATAATAACTATTTTTGTAGAAGCACTAAATATTTAATTATTTCACAATTAAATTATTCCACATTTAAATAATGATATATTTTTACACAGGATAACGTACAGGGATATGTTAGGTCTTCATTGCTATTTATTTTGTATTTTTTTTATTATTATTGTTGTATTATTTATTGTTATTATTATTGTGTATTATTATTATTATTATTATTATTATTATTATTATTATTGTGTTATTGTGTATTATTAATATTATTGTATTATTATGACAAATATTATTATGTCGACTCTGGCACCCCGAAATGTTAATACTTTTATGCCTTAATAAAATAAAGTTCTAATTATTACTGAGTTATCATATTTAATGCACAGCAAATTAATACATGTATATATATATATATATATATACATATATATATATATATATATATATATATATATATATATACTGTATATGTAATATGTATGTAATAATTTTTTTGTGTAATTGTATGTGTATTAATAATAACTTAAGTACTATTGTGTATGTGTGTATATCTATGTGTGTGTGTGTATGTATGTGTGTAAATAATATTATGTATGTAATATCAATATGTAAATAATATGTGTAGAATTAATAATAATGTAATGAAAATAATATTAATATGTTTGTGTGTAATAACATATGTAATAATATGCCGATATGCTCAGACATAGAGAATAGGGTTGCTTATAAATGTTCAGGCCGGGGTTTATGATGATCTCTGGGAAAACTTAGTTTTCCTTTTTCTTTCTTTTTTTTCTTTTTTCTTTTTTTTTATGCTCCTTTGGAGCAGGTGAAAAGATGTAATAAGTTAATATGAAGGCAGCATTTAAAAGGGATCTTCATGTATGTCTTTGGTGATGTTGCTTATATGTTTAGGTACTCCTTTCTTTTCTTTTTTAAAGCTTTTTTTGGTTTGGTTTTGTTTTCTCTTTTTATTTTTATTTTGTTCTCTGACAGGGCTTTGAATCCATTTTAATCAATTTTCAGTCATTCATGATCAAAAAAAAAAAAAAAAAAACAAAAAAGTTCAGTTTGTGGGATGCCAATCCATATATATATATATATATATAAATATATATATATATATATATATATATATATATATATATATATATATATATATATATATATATATATATATATATATATATGCAAATTAAATAATTTTATTTTAAAATTTCATTTTTAACAAAAATTTACCAGACTGTTTTTTTCTCGACATATCTGGCAACGTTCCTTATCACAATTCTACTTTCTAAGGGAACGGGTCAAGATAACTAACTTTAGACAGACGCCATCACTTTTTTTTTATCTACGGTATTTATTAAAACAGTGCGGTCGTAACCTAAAAAAACTCTTCTTCCTCACGTTATTGGGAAGATTTATTTGAAATTTTATTTTACAACTCAATAATTTACTAATTTTTTATTATTATTATTATTATTAGTATTGGTTTTAAATATAAATCTTATCTTATCTTATCTTATCTTATCTTATCTTATCTTATCTTATCTTATCTTATCTTATCTTATCTTATCTTATCTTATCTTATCTTATCTTATCATATATTATATTATATTATATTATATTATATTATATTATCTTATATTATCATATCTTATCTTTATAGGACTCTTGTCTTGTCTTGTCTTGTCTTGTCTTGTCTTGTCTTGTCTTGTCTTGTCTTATCTATATAGGACTTTTGTCTTGTCTTGTCTTGTCTTATCTATATAGGACTCTTGTCTTGTCTTGTCTTGTCTTGCCTTGTCTTGTCTTGTCTTGTCTTGTCTTGTCTTGTCTTATCTATATAGGACTCTTGTCTTGTCTTGTCTTGTCTTATCTATTCAGGACTCTTGTCTTGTCTTGTCTTGTCTTGTCTGGTCTTATCTATATAGGACTCTTGTCTTGTCTTACCTATATAGGACTCTTGTCTTGTCTTGTCTTGTCTTGTCTTGTCTTGTCTTGTCTTGTCTTGTCTTGTCTTTGTCTTGTTATTGTGAGGTCATCTACATAACTAGATTTTTATAGTGCGGGATGTGGATTGTGGAAAATCGTAGATAATGTTATTAATATCCACCCCTCTAATTCTCAATATTATTATAAAGAACTTTTATCATTATAATTACAGTGATTGTTCCGATTATTACTATTAACAAAATAATTAAATCATTAATTTAGTCTATGAAAAAATTAGGAAACCAAATTTAGCCCGATGTGCTCTAGGACTAGATCACGTGACCTCAGCTTAAGATAGTAACTAGGAAACTGTATCCTTCCTCATTCCGATTCTCTTATTTTTGAAACCACTTATTATTATTATTATTATTATTATTATTATTATTATTATTATTATTATTATTATTATTATTATTATTATTATTATTATTATTATTATTATTATTATTATTATTATTATTATTATTATTGTATTATTATTAAAGATTTTTTAAACTCTGTAACTGATAATTACACTTTCATCTCCAACCCCTCTACCCTCCACCCATACTCAAATTGGGTGATAATCCTAAACTTATACAACTATAATTGATTATTTAGCAATTAAAGACTATTTTCATTATTATTGATTTATTATTTATGTAATATGTTTTTTTCTTTTTTGAGATTTCTTTTAATTTAGACCTGCTTTTAAGAGCACTCGAGAGAAAAGAGTCAAGGTAAGGCCCTTGAGAGTTTTTGCCTTAGAAAGACTGAATGTATGTATGTATGTAGCATATATCATATATGCTCTCCATAATATATATGCTGTATATGCCTGTATGCTCCATATATGTATATATATGTCTCATCCTTCACTCTATGTATATCAAGGTGTATGCTCACACACATGCCTTAACCCTCTCTCTTTCCTCATCTCATCTCCTTATATGTATGTATGTAATATATATGTATATGTATGTATATCTATATATATATGCTCATATGTATAATAATAATAATAATAATATGTATGTATATGTATGTCTTTATATGCTGTATGCTCAATATGTATGGAGAGGAGGGAGAATCGGAAAAGAAAGAAAGAAAAGAAGAAAATGGATGTTCTCAACAATTCAGACTATCAAGATCATCAATGAATAAGATGGGATAAAACAAAGTCATAAAGTTCAGATCTCGGATCGATAAATCGGATCTTTGCGTCGTTTCTCCGTTCAGTCATCGTCAGATCAATCTTCAAATTAATGTCGGTCAATCCAACACTGAGGTTCATAAATCGGAACGCAATTTACTGGACTGGTTTTATCTTCAGACACTTTTAATTAAATAACTAAAATACAGTCGCCCCACTGCGAGCATGGTCTGGCTCAAACTGGTCTCACTGCTGTTTCTCTTTCAGATCGCACTTGTCAGTCAATTTAAACACCCCAATTATGCTGACCTACCTAAGGTCTGTATAGGACCAGGTAGGTCACTATGACCCATAGGCTGAAACTATTTAAAGACCCATGCTCTAGAAGTTGACAAAACATAGAAATAAAATTGTTTGGTGGTGGAATATTGTTCGGAATTTGATGAAGCATTGACTTTCAACAAAAAAAAAAGATTTTTATAAAAAAAAAAAACATAAGGACATTTTTGTTTTTAAATATAATATACCGTGGCGCTATAACCCTCTCGAATGGTTGAAAATAAATGAAAGAAAAATATACAAATTTGAGTCAACATGCTCATTGCTGTATAGCTTGTTCTCCAAAGCAGTATTCTAGAAAGCTTATTTAATGGCTCCATA
>JABUQX010044646.1:0-15000 GCA_015478945.1 Trachelipus rathkii
TGACATGAAATTATATTATTGCTGAGTGAGCATTAATGTATAAAAATACACATGAATACGTCTCACATTATACGTTGTTGAGTAACCTATATATATATATATATTCCATTATCTTCTCAAGCCACATATTCATTAGTTTACTGTATGATAATCATCACGTATGTAATACTCATCTATTCTGATTTTATACATAACTAGCAATTAATATAATTCTTATTCTCTTACATTTAAAATACCATATTAATGCGTCTAATTATTCTACTGTATACTAAGTAGAATATATTTGGTTAAACTGAGGAATATTAAATATAATATTTAATATATATTATAATATATATTATTATATATATAATATATATTAATATATATATACTATTATATAATATTATTAAATATATATATATATTATATATATATATATAATATTAATATGTATTAATATATATAAATATATATATAATATATACTATATATAATTATTAATATTATATATTATTATATATATATATAATATAATATATATATATATATATATATATATATATTATATTATATATATTAATTAATAAAATTATATATTAGTATATAAATATATATATATATATAATTAATATATATATATTATATATATATATATATATATAATATTAATTAATTAATATATATATAATATATATATAATATTAATATAAATAATATTATATATATATATAAATATATATATATATATATATATATTAATATATAATATATATTATATATATATTATATATATAATAATAAATATTATTTAATATTTAATATACTATAATTGTTAGTATATAAGTATTAACATGTATGAGAACCACTTTCTAAATATAATTTGACCCCATTAACTTCCAGACTACATAAATCACTAATAATGTGAAATAAATAATGAAAATGTCCTATATAATATATATATACGACCATGTGTCCTTAACAGACCTATTATGTTTATCCTATGTCTAATATATATAAGCTCATTAACAATGACGTTTCTAAAATTATCCGTACAAGCGGTTATATTACGACTCATAGGTGTTCGATAAATGGCTAAATATTCTCTATTTTTTACACGTGACTACTCAAATATACATGCAAGTCTCATGACGTATACGATAGTATGACTGACTCTACTTTTTTTTCAGTAATATATCCAGTGTAGTACTATATAAGCTAATATGTTGTACTATATAATAGTACCTATCTTGTAAACACTGTATGACCCGATTAAATTAAAATATATATATCCAACACTGGTACAATTGTGTTGATTGAATGACAAAATACTCTTTCATTAGCACTAAACCACTACCGTATATATTAAGATAATAAAATTAGTCCCACATATATATATAACTCAGAATTACATATTAATCAGGGGAGTGAACAAGTATCAGTAGATATCAGAGAAATCATCTACTCTACTCATTATATATTATCTATACATTTCTGTATGGTGAAAAATATCTTTATAGATCACGTCTTGAGGACCTATATGTCACTGGCTGAGCTCGAACTAGAAGTTTGATATAATGGTTGAGCATATATACATATATATATATACCGTCATATTAGTATACAGTAATACTACATTGAGCCTGAGATCAGAACAATTAAATCAAGTGTAATATACGTATAATACTAGAGTCAAGTATAGGTCGAGCACACGGTATAGTCCATGAAATTATCTGTGAAATAGAGATAATTCACGCAATTTAAAATCAAACTCACCTGCTTAAATCTATCCTATATTCTGAATAATTAAATAAGAATACTGGTCTTGAATAGATAAGAATTGATCTGATTACGACTAATTCTATATCATTATAGCCTATATAACATGTATATAATACTATTAATACATATATACACTAGTGAAATATATGTTTTAGTTACAATACTCGGTGTTTGTGTTGTATGACATCAACCTTTCAATGTCATCTTTGCCTCTGACACAGATTGCGAAAACCATCTCGAACATGTGCCAGAGGAATTTCCCTAGCAAGAAACGCATCCGATTAGAGCGATTGTATTCACTGTGTTAATAAGAAAAAGTCTGATGTCAATCTGTACGTGGTCTGAGAGCGCGCTTAATATACGACGTAGGCTATTTATCGCCAGTTAAATAATATAACACGAGTAAAGATTACAATAAACGTTGAGTTATACGGACATAATGAGACAATTATACTGACTGTAAATATGATGGTACATATATAAACCTAGTATAGTATCTTTATACGAGTTATGGATCTATTATACTACTTATATATTGTAATTTTAAGATTTCCTTGCAACCGTACTACTTTGAGTTATAGTAGTTGATGAGAAGTTATTAATATGATTATATTACTATCTATCCCGTTTCTGAGAAAGTTAAGTTGCTATGGGTACTTTGTTTATGCACTCATTGTTGTTGGATCATGCTTCGGCGATATAAACTTTTATTGATTTGGAGCAATATTATAATTAAACATATTAAATTAGAAATTATAAGAACCTATTACATTAAAATGTTACTATGATTAAGCTATTTCGTTATAATTCTATTTTATGCTGCTTATACTATAGGTGAATTTCTTACAAGATCAAATACCACTGTTATCTTCGACCGTAGCAGACATAGGTACAAGACTCAATAATATTTGAGTGAGCATAAACAAAGCAAGTTCACTAACCTTTCTGCAATGGGTGTATAAATAATATCACAATAATATAGACTAATAACCTATTATATATATATACTATATAATATAATATATTCACGATTTTAAATGACCCCTTTCCCGTAAACCGTTCATTATATATTATATATATATACTTTATAAATATATATATATTAATGTTAAAATAATAATTTGATATTTTTACTATGAGAGAAATATTTTATATCCTATCATGAGATAATAGTTATTATTATATCTATAGGCCTCGGTACAGAATATTACATTATCGGTATATAAGGACATATATATAAATGCCAGTTCAATGTTATACTCAGTATAAAGCTATATATTCTACTATATATAAAGATTTAGTGAAAAATTATACTAAATTAATATATATATAATATCATCTCGTATATAATTAAAGCTGCATTATAATATTATTTATATTGAAATATACGCTATATATATATATATATAATAACGTAATATATAGTACTACCATATAGTCAGCACTTTATATGGTTTAAATAATATATATTACTATATATATAAATTATAATCACCTATGTTATATATAATCTTTATTGAAATTACAGGCAATTGTATTAAGGTCATAATTAGTATATCTAGTAATGAGGCATTATTTTATTTCATATGTTATTTCGTGCTCATATCATATTACCCTATTATACATTAATAATACTAGCATAGATAATAGTGAGGGTATAGTATATCCTATTTATATGAGCTAATGTATTATAATGTATAAATAATTCAGGACGACGGCTCGTGACCCTGCTTATTGTAATAAATAGTATTTTAGTTGACAATCACTACTCAACTTAATAATACACATTAAAACTAAGACTAAGTAGTTAACATACTCACATGTTATATTTAATTATAATTTTTTATTTTATACTTATAATTTGTAAATGAGGATATTAATATAATTTAATAAATGTTATAATAATTTTAGCTCAATCTATTATAAATAATTACAACCCAATGAATGCTCAAATATTAAATTTATAAAAAAAACTACAAATATCAAAATTTTAAATATTTAATATTTATATATAATAATTAAAGTCTATGCTAATAAAATATTTTGAGGCATATACATATAAACGCATGGTTCTAATAATATAATTAATTAAAGATAAAAGGAGTGTATATGCTAACAAATCCGATACGAAAACAGTACTATTTTATATAAATTATCAATATTATTTAGTTACGGCAAATTATAATAAATATATACCAAACATTATATAATTAATTATATTTATAATATATAATATAACTAATAATAAATCAATATTATTTTATATAAAAAAGAAAAATTTATATATTGTTAATTTATATTAGTTATTTATATTTAAATGTCCATTTTTAATTAATACGAATATATATATATCATTATATTTGACTAAGCCAAAGCGAGAAATATTAATACATTATATTTTATAATATAATATTGTGTAATATATATGTATTATTTATTTATTTTAAATTTAATTATAAGAAAGCTTTAGAACAGATGACAAAAAAATTCCACGTAATTTACATTCCTATATATATACCTATTATTAATATATATATATAATAATTTATTATAATCAGTCCTACTTTTTAAAGCCTTTTTGTTTTTTAACAAACTTATATTTATCATAATCCGGCTGCTCCAGGATAGGTACAAAGAACCCTGGTCAGTCTGTAGTTCGGCTCCTAACGCGTTAAAATACTTATTGACACTTGCTGAAAATACTAAAAAACACCTCACATACTTTTCCACACATTAAGACTCATCCATACATTAGTGCTCTATTCGACTCTTTCGAGCAATTTACGAAAAACGTTGCAGAGATAACCTAAAGTTGAACTTATTGCTTCCTCTTTATACTATTATTTATATCAAATATGAGTTATCACCTTAATACTATCACTATAGTGAGATTATTCACCATCTATCTTCCTAATGGATTTATCTTTATCACTCACTACTTCTTTAATGAGTATTACTATATGATTATTCTTATATATTTATTATACTATATCACGAGAGTATATCTCTCATATACTTACTACCTCTCTATACTTATACTTTACTTTAGAGAGACTACTAACTCTTTCTCATTACATAATCATTGAAACTAAATTCATCATAATAATAATTAATAATATATACATAATAATATAAGACAAGATATTAACTAATACCATAATATAAACCAAATAATAATAATAATACTAATATATAAATAATATAATAATACTTAAACAAAATTTTTTACTCAAATCTGGCTGCACATATTCACACGCATCTTCTACTTTTTTTGCGAGAGATGCTTCGACTAACGCCGGTTTACGTGCCTCACCATCCACAAACTGTCGCGATATTCTTCATATATTATAATTTACTATTATCGTATATTTTATCTTATATTCTGTTACTGCTTCTTCCTATGTACTATTTATATCTCTACAATTACATCTGCATTCTATCACAAAACAATACATATCTCCGAGTACACTGATACATTAGTGAGAGATATTCTAACATTAATAATCTATCATCATCTATGTGGTGATACGTAGTACTCCTAATGTCTTCATGAGCTTATATACACCATATATGTAAAAATTACCGTATTGATTAACTCTAAACCTATCAATATAATCACCCTACTTTATCACCTCCACATCATATTGTCTATTCATTTTCAGATATGTATGAGATTACATATATACTGCTTATATCACTAGAGGCTTCCCAATATATACCTAATACTATTGTAAGTATATCCTAACTTATGTAGATTCACTCTTGGTACATTTCCTCACCTCTCATTTATACACAATAATTAACTCCCAACTCCAAAGGAGCTAGTTTCAGAGTTCTCCAGCCATCGTTGCGTGGAAAATCTCAATTCCTTCTCTTAACTATTTCTATTCTCAACTCTCTCCCTCCTTCTTCCTCTTTAACTGACACATCGCACACGATACTGACTCAGCTCTCTGTATGGCTTGTCTCTCTGATATCATATTTCAAATCGCCTTGGCTTCGGACGCTATCCTCTCATGCCTGTTCGGTCACAAACACTAAATCTACTCTAGGCCGGGGAGGGGGCTCCGGCCTCAATTTAATCACATTCACTCATTCTATTAAGGATTAATGAAAGTATAATTTAGATAGATATTAATAAGCTAAGAGGCTAAATATAAACTGTCCTCATCATATATATTATATCACTTTCAAATACTTCATCTTATGACATATACCTCTATATATATATATATGATACGAACTGATATATATATATATATTATGACGTTATTGGTAGACACTTATAAATCTCTCATTATATAAATACTATATTAGTATAATATATATACTTATATATATATAGTATATATATATACAAATATAGCAAGATGCAATACAAGGGGAAGTTTACGTCCGATATTCACACCTCCAATTGCTTTCGCTAGCACCTCAAATTATAGTAATTAATATCACATAAGGGAAATATATTTTAATATCTTTATGCATGATCTACCAAACCCCATAAATGCACTAATATTATATATAATTATAGTAATACTAATATCTATATAAATATATAATATATATATATACTTATATTATATATATACTCACCTAGATCATCATATCGTTGTATGGTAATCAATATCCTTTATATATCTTTCCAGCCACTTTCTTGATTCTATGTGCCTTAACTCTCAGTATGCAATCTATATTTACATGTTTTTAAACTGCATATTTATAATCTTTTACTTATATTCTACTATTATTTAAAACTAGTCATATGAGAATTGAGCTCACTACTAATAGTTAATTTATTTATGGAGGATTAATTAATACTTTGTATAATATAATTATAATATATATATATATAATTAATATCTTAATTATAAATTATAATATAGGGTATAATATATTATATTAATATAATTATATAATTATAATTAATATATATATATATATTATATATATAATATTATATATATATAATTATTATAATTATACTTATATATATAACCAGGAGGGCAGGCAAAAAAAGAAGAAGCTCAATGCTAGCTAATAGAAGACTGTCCATGTGAAAGAGTTATGATTGAAAATCTGAAAGGTAAGTTAATATACATAAGGTAACAGGGGATAGTAAATTTGAAGAATAGTAGTGAATTATCATTAAATATAGTCATAATTATTATATGGGAATTGTTATTAAAAGAAAAAGATCTATCTATTATAATGAGTATTTATATGAAGTTTCAATATCTAATTAAATGAAAAAAATTTGTGTATTAATCGATTTACAAAATATTCCCAAAATATTAAAATAATATTATTTATTTTATAAATTATTTATTCATAATAATAATATAATCTACAAAATGGAGTAAGCAACAATTTTTTCTATATTATATTAATCATATACTAGTATCTTTTAATATATTATTATATTATATGGAATTAGAAATTAGTATAGCAAAATATTAAAAATATAAAAATTTAATTATGATAATAAACTTTAAATAATTATTATATTGAATGGTATATATAGTCAAACGACTGTGAGGACGCCACGTGCGGCGAGATCGAGCACACACGGCAAAGGTCGGGTGCGGGAGCTCCAATCAAAATACAATGGAGAAAATTAAAAACTATCCAATCTCTTCGTCGACTAGTAGTGATGCAAGAGCGCCGTGTGTGTCCTCTAGTATATAAGCTCCATATATACTACAATCTGATTACGTTATGTTCATATATTCGGAGCGTGTGACACTTGCAGATAGGTGTATCGAAATGGTCTTGTAATAAACTACTCTCGACTTCATAACTACATGCAGTCGCACGAACCCAAGTGACCTGACTCACTTTTTCGAAATACTTCCAGGTGTACATCTAATATTGTTGCACCATGCCTCTTGGTACACCGTGCCCCGCATTAGAGCATCAATACCAACACTGCAGGAGTGGGATGTGTTATGAATGTCGAGATGATTTTGTCTTCATTTATCAATTAAATAGCATAATCACCATTATAGAATAATAATTGAATCTCAAACATAATATTCATACGGTGAAGAGTGAGTCATAGTCAGATAGAATACGAGGATCTACCTCTGAGATACCTAATATTATCTATCACATTATTCTGAGTTGAGTATAAATCATTATGCACGAGTCTGGGACCTATAGCATTGGACTGCACTCATATACTTTGAGAAAGTTTATGGTGGTGCATATCACTCGTATCATAGCTATGAAAAATACTCATGCGTATGATATGAAACAAATATCAAAAGATGGTAATACTAGCTCCGAGTCAAGTAATGTGTTCAGTTATGATTAACGATATCGATGTTTTGTTAACGCGTAAATATTTCGTCAAAACTCACACTCATTCACTTCTGTTTATATTTACGTCCGCCCTCTGATCAAGGAAACTGGTCTGATGGAATGTCGTCGACTATTCCCTGCCCATATTATAACACACTGAACCGGTGTTGAGTTCTTGCTATTACAGGATGGCATGAGCGGAATTTTATCCTTAAGCACCAGGTAGCAAATTTAAATGATTTGATGTGCTGGGTCTAGAAATAGGTCAGTAAGAGATTTGAGTATCATCTAGTTCTGTTTAGGATACACAATGCGTTTTGTAGGCCCTTCAGCTACTTATATATTATATATAATATATATACGCTGAGCTTCTGCCAGTAAATAATAAGCAACGGTAAAATTAATCATAAACGATATATAACGATTTGGTAGGTTCAAAATTAGCTAGAACATTATGCTGTAATATAATAAATGTATTGGATACAATAACCGAGTAAGATCTTTCGTAGGGCATCTATTACTCCTATTGTATTAATCTTGCACGTATACCTATGTAGTGATTATAGAAATACGTATGATTAAAACTTAGTTATTTGTTATCTTCATATGCCGAGGTAAAACCAATGAAGAATGGAGTTTCTGAGAACCATTGACTTCCATAAACAACTATATGGCTTCGAGTATATTTGATATATACCGCATATAGTCCTATAAATAAATATTCACAAATTGATAATAATATTGAATAAATGTCTAGTGTTGTAAATAGATCTAAACAGTCTTTTGCGTTTTTTATACTTCTCTTCATATGTTGATTAAGATTCTCGTTTCCCAAAGTCTCTAATTAATGAGAGACTTCCATATTCAGTCAGGGCAGAATCTTATACTACCTGGGTATCCGATACCTAGCATTATAGGAAGTGAACAAACACTTTCCCGTATAATCGTTACATGGGATTACTAATCTCGGAAACTGATTTTCCTGAAAAACATAATACCTCAGAAATGTTTTTCGGTCCTCGGCAGATAAAATTACATTCGGTATAGGAATATTATATGCTATATGCATATTCCTAACCATTTCCTAGAATTATGGAGAATAATTCATTTTTAGAAGTGCTTCCGGCGTAAACGATAAAGACTAAATTAGTATGTTAATGAAAATAACCGAGATTGCTCGAAGTTGCCAGTACGATAATGACCAGATGTCGTGTTGAGAGAGTTGTGAACACCCTAAAATACAAGGGGCGGATAAAGCACTGTTATAGCATCTTTAAATCAGGGCGCAATGTAGGTCATCCCAGTGATCGATAGGTAGGGTAAGCTCATGTTGGGAGGAAAATAATTTTCAGTTAGATTCGTTCAGAGTCGTCACACGAACTCAACCTAAGCCAGTCTTTTTGAGAAATAGGCGACAGGGAGAGATGGGAGTGTGCTTGTGATTTTATAGCACCCTGAAAAGTATGTAGTATTTTCACAAAGATGAGTTGAATTTATACGAGGACTAGATTAACTGAGGTGACCTTACTCTATGTATTAGAAATCATGCCAGTATATCGTAGTACCAAAGAAATAATAAGAATAGAGGTAAAATACTTATATAATGATATTAATAAGAAAGGCAAATCATTTAGAAGTGAGAATAAGAGTGAGTATACCTCAGAATATTTATTGATATGATATTGAGTGAGAACAATTAGAGTAAACAGAGTTAGAAATACAGCTGATTATAATTAATATATAAGAAAAATAAACAGAGTTGGAAGTGTATCAGCTATGTAAGAGAAGACGTAATAATGAATAAGGTAAGTAATAATAAGTTATAGAAGTAATTAATAAAATCAAGAAACGCTATATTGCCTAGAACACACGCTAAATGAACAGTAGTAATAAGGATAGAATTAGTGTCTCTAACATGAATAACAAAGTGTTGATATATTATTATATATTATATGAATATAGGGTTTTTGAGATAGTAAAATAATTACATATAGATTATTGAGTATAATAGATTATATAGAGATAATAGAGGAAATACCTACTCAAAAGGAACAATAGTATTATATTTACGTAAATGTATTACAATGCTCACACACTTCAATACGCATATATATATAACTATAATATACAATGATATACTGCTCACTAATTAGTTCGAGACAAATATTATATATAAGAAATCAACAATTTCAGTATTATAGATAATGGAATAGAGTAAATATCTCAATCACATAATATAAGCTTATGTAACCTCACTATATCGTAATTAGCGAGTAAAAGATGAGATTATATAATTAAATGTTATCTGAAAGGGACTGACGAATACTATCTTATTACATTACTATAGCATTTACATCCACGCTGCCGAGATAGAGGTCCAAGAGGCATGGTTCGCGGTGTCGACAGCACTGTCTGATCTGTCCTCTATCTTATATCCAAAAACCTTCTCATACAATCCTCTTTCTAAGATGTGACACGAAAAGCGAGCTTATATTAGTGCCTCGATGATGACCGTTTATAGAGGATTGTGGAGGTTCTTCCACAAGAGACTAACACCCACTCGAGCTGGTTCCCGCAATTCGTCTTTCGCAATCTCTCCACTCATTTCGGGTCTCGTTTCCTTTTTCCCGGCCTCACACTGCCATTCGGAGTGGGTAGTGGCACACCATATTATCTTGTTATTAAGGCACTCCACGTGAGTAGGCTAAGAGCCTTGACATAATGCAAAAGACAAAGATGCTCCCCAGCTCACGAAAACGACATTCGATGAAGAACACCGGGAGACGGAAACCTATAGTCCTGTTCACTTCAATCTGGCTTAAGGCCATCTCTATCTGTAAATTTACATATATAGCCTAGATCTCTAAGCTCTCCATCTCCAAGCCCACTCCTTCTACGTCTCTCTATTTCTTGAGTAATATGCGAGCTCTATCTGCCTTGAGTCAATCGTGTTCTCCGCAAGTTCATAAGATACATTTTAGTATTCATAAACAAATAAAGCGAGTAATCCGCGCAAAAGATTTACCGAAAAACACCTTTGAGAGTAATACACAGTCTCTGAAAAGTGATACATAGGTATTGAGATATAGCTATCCCACTTCTCATAAGAAAAGTCTTGTGGTCAGTAACTGCGCTAAAGCTCTCGCATACTCTCAATCACTCCGACGAATAAAGTAAAAAAAGTGATATGTGCACACAAATTTATATCACCCAGTTACTCAATAGAATAAATTCACCGTTCTGTGGACACGCTAGCGCCAACATATAATTTTATTATTGATGCAGCTGACTTTCAGTATGGATAGACACCATAGGTAGGTTTCAGAACTGCCTCTATTCCCCCATATAAATGAGCTATCCTACTTGTGATCACTTTTTTTGTACATTTCCTCCCTCTCTTTCCAAATTACCTCTTTTGCATGGTCCTGCCCTATCCAGCAAATACTTACATTTCTCGCACCATCTTTATCTCAGTCCCCCCTCTAATTCAGGCCTGTCGAATCATAATACTCTTAAAATCTCTCTCCCTCCGTTCTTCCTCTCTTGACAGACAATTCGCGAGCACTGTAGAACCCGAAAAGTATCTGACAAGAGTAATAGGCAGAAGGAACGTCTTCCACCCATTGTACTCTCACCGATTATGCTAGTTGTTTCTATTCCTGACGTGATAGTTCCAATGGGACATTCTAAACAAAGCGGCGCTATCAAAACCAAGAACAACCCTCTCGGATTCTCTAAGCAATCTCAGTGTTGTGTCAAAGGAAGAAAACTTTTGGTCAATTGAACTTGACCAGAATCAATATATAATAGCTGGCTCATAATTCATCTCTGATAATATGAGAGGCGTAAATTATTATAAGCGGCCGCCTTATCACCACTATATTACGCCCTATATATATATATATATATCACAGATCATTTATATACTATATTTAAATATATATATCCAGAAGCGTCCCTCAATACGAGTCAATTATAAGCTAGGAATTCTATTCGAAGGTGAGTAAGGTATATAGGTAAGGCAATAAAGCAAACACGAGCTCAATTAACTTAACAGTATATAGTCAATTAAAACTCATAGTATAGTCTATATATATACCACATTAATTATAATGCAGTAGATAAATATGTTAGGTATTATAGTTATAAGTATAGATAATAAATATAATTAATTAATAATAATATTATAAGTATTAATATATATATATATTATATATATATTATATTATATATAATATATAATATATATATAATTATAATATATATAATATATATATTAAATATAATATATATATATATATAATATTAATTAAATATATAATATATAATTATATATAATATTATATATATATAATATTAATAATTACTTAATATATATAATATATATTATATAATATATATATTAATAAATATATTTAATTAATAATTATATATATATTATTAATATTAATATATATATAATATATATATTAATTATTTATATATTATATTATTAATATATTTAGTATATATATTAATGATATATATATTATATTAATATACTAATATATATATATTATATATATATATATTAATTAATTATATATTATATATATATATATTTAATATATATTAATTAATATATATATAATATATTATATATATATATATAATATATATATATATATATATTAATAACCATGAATTCTAGAGTAGACATGATATAGTATATATATATACAAAAATACTAAGTTATGAAAAGTCAGCATGTCTCATATATAAGAAAGACTGAGTGAAGAAAGAGATGTTGAATAAATATACTTAGAAAGTGAGGTTTAATTAACATAGGTAAGCAATGATTGGAGATATAGTAATATATATTGAGAAGGATAAATTATTTAATTAAAAGTATATTATTTTTATGTGGAAATTGTTATTATATTTATAATAAGAATAAAATAGAATTTACTATTTATAAAATAATATTGAAAATTTTAGTATCTATAATACTTATAAAAGTAAAAATGAAAAAAGAATTTTTGTTAATTATTTACAAGCGGTAATAATATAAATAAATGCAAAATTCTAGAAAAACAATATTATATACTCAAAAATGCAATATATAATCACAACACTATACTCTAAACCAATAATTAATATTCATACCTCGGCATATTATCATATAATTATAAGGAGCGGAATGCCGACTAAGACTACGGTGAGAGAAACAGTCACACTATATATATTATAATATTTTTCATATTAATATAATAAACAGTTACTTTTATATTAATTATATTATTCATTAATATATTGAGTATGATAAATGCAATATATAAATTTTAAAATAAATATAAAATTTGAAAATTTATAATAATAATACTTTATATAATGTAAAATTATGAAAGCTGCGTTTCTAGGACGTATAGCTACTAGAGTGAGTCATAATAATATTAATAAAAGATAAAATATTCTCACAAAATTATCTATCTGTACTGATTGCATAGAGGGGCTATTATGAGTATATATAATAAATACCTACCCTTTAACTATCATTTGTTATTCCTTTTTCGTAGAATATGTAGGTTGTATAATATATTAGTGATGGTAAGTTTGAAAAACTGTTATATACAAAGAGTGGTCACACACAATCACAAACGCTTTCGCCCTGTTGGCTACACAAAACGAGACTGTCTAGGCCATAATAACGGGTTTCGAATAAGCTAATAACTGATTAAAGTGTTATATTCGCTCATAAACCTTGCACTCAAATAGAAGAGTCAAATAAGAAAGGGCTCTGTTCCTCAGGGTCGTAAACTATAGATGAAAATCTTAAAAGGAATATTATTAATATATATATATATTATATTAATAATATATATTAATAATATAATTAATTAATATATTAATAATATAATATTAATATATATTATATAGTATAATTATATTAATATTATATAATATATATATATTAATTATATATTAATATTTATTATATTATATTATTATATTATTTATTTAATATTTAATTATCATATTTTCCTTTTTTAAACATAATTATTATTGTTCCGCATATACACGTTTATATATTAAAAGGTAGTCAATTAATTCCAGAAAATAGGTACATATATCGCGTATACCTATTATGTTTATAATAATGGTTTATGTAGTACTTCACTATATATACTATAATAATTAAATATATTAATATATATATTATATATATAATATAATTAATTAATATATAATATATATATAATATATATATATATATATATATATATATTATATATATTATAATATATATATATATACTTAATATATATATATTAATAATAATTAATATATATAGGTATATATATTATATATTATATATATATAATTATATATATATTAATTAGGTATAGATTAGTCATCATAAAAAATATCAAGTTTGTTCAAAGGGAGAAGAAGTTAGAGCGCTTTGACACTAGAAACATTTAGAGATATCAACTATAAGGTGCAAGCTTCTGAAGAGTCTGAAATTCTTAGATGTGATAAATCACGTAATATACTTCCACCAATGTGATAATAATATTGAAATACAACCTGTCGTTGCGCTTGTAAAAAGACTACTTGAAGAGCAGGATCTCAATTAATGTATTTATTTTTTTTTTGTGGACAAAAACATAGGAATAAAATATTATTTGATGGTATGCAAATTTTAATGTAATTCTTTTTTTTCGATATTCACGGAATATTTAGGAAGTGTCAGGAAAGCTTAAGGAAGTTCAGACAGAGATTGTTCTTGAAGTTCCAGTTATGGGGCCTATAATAATCTAGATGAGGTCACGGAATAAGACCACTGGCACCGTATGCAAATAACAGTATAGGAGCTGTGTTAGAGGAGGAAAAAATCACGCATAATTCACACGAGCTTAGAAACATAAATAACAGCACTTTATTGACGAGATATGG
>JABUQX010044646.1:27500-37500 GCA_015478945.1 Trachelipus rathkii
TCTACTTTGATAATAATAATAATAATAATAATAATAATAATAATAATAATAATAATAATATATATAATAATAATATAATAATAATAATATATAATATAATATATAATATAATAAACAATAAATAATAATAATATAGTTTATAATAATAAAATAATAATATAATAATAATAATAATAATAATATAATAATATAATATATAATAATATAATATATAATCAAATAATAATAAGCATAATAATAATAAAAAAAATAAAATAATAATAATAATAATAATAATAATAATAATAATAATAATAATAATAATAATAATAATAATAATAATAATAATAATAATAATAATAATAATAATAATAATAATAATAATAATAATATTATTATTAATAATATTAATAATATTAATAATATTAATAAAATTATAATAATAATAAATAATAATAATATAATAATAATAATAATAATAATAATAATAATATAATTAATAATATAATAATAATAATAATAATAATAATAATAATAATAATAATAATAATAACGTGCATTTGCTGATTAATTTTAAAATGTGTTTAGAAAAAGAAATTCATATAAAAGATAGTACATATATTTTTCCCATTTAATAAACATTAATAATTGCAACGCAGACATAACGGTAGAGCGATTGAATAGCGTATTTGATAAGGATGGTTGAATTTGTCTTGCTGATTCTAGGAGAAACTTCTTAAAAAAGTTCCCGACCTTCAAATGGGGCAATGCCAGTGAGAGGTAAGTTACAAATTTTCTCACTTAAAATTAACCAACAGAATAAATTTTTTAAAATTTATATTTTAACAATAAAAATAAATACTGACAATAAGTTATTTTTCCTACTTATTGCAAACCATTTTTTGCCACAATAAATATTATACGGCTGGTTTAAAAAAAAATTCGGCTTGGGGGTTAGAGGAGTTGGAAATCCCCTGCCTGTTTTTTTTTTCAAATATGTTTTGATAACTTTTTTCTGAAGTCCGTATTGAATGCTGAGACGTTTTGGATTTGCCTCATTCCACAGATCTCTTAAGATATTGACGCAAATGTAACACCTCCTTAGCGTTGTTCCCAATAAATTCATTCGAGCCGACAAACCTTCAAATCATAATAACTACTTAGTGAATTATCATTTTTGAATGAAAGTAAATATTTTTCATTCATTTTAAATGACTCCTTTATTGATTTGCTATTCTAATTATATAGCTAAATTATAGATAATTTCATATTTTCTGGCAATACCTCTGATGCATCAAAACTTAAAATTCCAAGAGAGGAAACTTTTCTTAATAATATTTTAAAAGATTTTGTTAGTGTTTGAACATTATGAATATTATAATTAAAGGTTTTTATCTCAAAATAAAAGATCAAGTTTGTTGTGATAGGCATTTTTCAGCTCAAATTTTTTTACTTAACGTGTATATTGTTTCAAATATTAACGAAGTGATTAATTATACCAGAGAAATAAAAAAACAATAACGAAACATAATTTAAAATTGTATTACAGTACTGGTGTGTACCACTATAACCTTTGAGACATTTCTGATGTGAAGTTTCTGTATCATTATGAAGCATTCTTTTTTTTACATGACACTAAGTTCCCCTCTCCCCAAGGGTGAGAGGAAGGATGTGAGGGAGACAAAAAATGTTAAAAAAGTAGTTTAAAAGGGCTTAGCCAAGGGGGTAAAGTGGACTTAATCAGCGAATTAAGTAAATCAAAGGGTTTAAATAAAGGCCCACTTTAGAGCGTGTGAAGTGCCATTTCCTTTATTTTCCTCTAAGATGTTTCTCAGGTAGGTTCTTGAGTCCCCTTCAGATGTCAAAGGTCCCTCCCAATGTAACCCCCTTACTACTGTTAACGAATTAATTCTGACCCTAGATAATTTCCCTTACCCATTAACTTTTCAATATATTTTTAAAATCAATTTTTATCACTGTAGTTTATATATGTCATAATAAATAACAAAATAATAATTTAAGGGAGAAAGTGGAACGTACCTAACTTTGAATTTCCTTCAAGCAACGAGAACATCATCGAGTCTGGTCTGTCAGAGAATGATTGGCTCTGAAATGCTTCTTTAATTTGCTTCGGGTCGCACAAAAACACTAATAGACGAGTCCCGATTCTCCAGCTAAAAATTAGGTTAACCATTAAATCAATGAAAGTTGAATAATAATAATAATAATAATAATAATAATAATAATAATAATAATAATAATAATAATAATTAATAATAATAATTATAGTAATAATAATAATTATAGTAATTTAATATAATAGTTAATAAACACATAAATAATAATAAAACAGCGGCATTAATAATTATAGTAATAGTAATAATTAAATTGATTAATATAATAGTTAAAAACATTGAAGTGTAACACTAACCATAATAATAATAATAATAATAATAATAATAATAATAATAATAATAATAATAATAATAATAATAATAATAATAATAATAATAATAATAATAAATAATAAATAATAATAATAAATGAAAATCCTTATAAATAAATCAATAATAATAATAAATAATATAATGAATAATTAATAAATAATATAATAATAATAATAATAATGATAATAATAATAATCAAAATAAAATAAAACACTAAAATTTTTTTAATCAGAATAGTGTTACAAGTTTTTATCCTTTATAACAGAGATACAAAATATAATAGATATTATTACAATTACAACAATGCCAATAAATCATTGTAAATTGAGGATTTCAATTTCACTCCTTATCTGAAATGGGGGCGACTTGATTTGCACACAGATGTGTTGTGCCCTTTGGAGCCCCGAAATAACAATACATTTAACATATACATTTGAGCATCAACTACGGAAAGATGCCTCTTCCTTTCTAATAGTAACAATAATTGTATTAATTAAATGTACAATAAAATTTTAGTAATTAGAATAATGTGAATAAATACCATGTCGGTTTTACTTTGACTCAATCCACTTTTTCTTCGATCTCCCAGATACCCGGTCGGTTTTCAACAACACTCGCCACATAATCACATCCGACTTAAAAACGACTATCATTCATCCTGTTCACATGACCAAACCTTCTTAACATACTTTCATTTATTTTCTTTCGTTTACCCCTTTCTTCACACCACTAAACTCTTCTAATATATGTTCATTCCTCATTTTATCAATTCTTCTACACACCTAGCATGCCCCTAAGATTGTCCATCTGAACACATGAACTTTAGATCTATAACTCTTATTCCAGGCCATAGTCTCACCACTATACAATAACACAGGTAACAACAGACCCTCTCATCTAAGACCCTAGCGCACTAAAGACTTAGTCCCTTACATTCACCAACGATTTAATTTTGGCACCAGCCACCTTCCTGCCTTCACAACTTTCCTACTACACTCGTCATCATCCGTTCCCTTCTCATCCAACAGTATACCCTAAATATTTAAAACTCAGACAACTCTGTTCCAGGCCTGCTCACCAGCTAACACAACTCACCACTGAGGACTGTCCTCCAACTCCCAACCATAACCTTACTCTTATCTACATTTTACTTTTCAAACCCCTCCTTACTCACCCTGCAAATCTCTTCGACCAATCCTCTCAAACTCTTCAGATTCGCCCAACAAAACCAAATCACCGCATATAATAGGTAAGTTCACCCTCCACTCATCTCCAGTCTCCATCATTCTAACACCTGTCACGCCACCTTCAATTCTTCATAACCATCCATATACAATATTGAATAACCAAGGAGAATAACACATCCCTGCCTCACTCCGCTATTAATACTAACCCAATCACTTTTGACACCATTATTCTTATTACACCACGCCTCACTATCGTCATACTAATTTTTGGATTCCATTCAGAAGCCTTATCACCAAACAATTATATATAATCACTACCACCACCATAGCCTTCCCATATTAAACCTTCATACGCCTGTTGGCAAATCCATAAACCAAATACAATAAAGTTATTCTTCCTCTCCCTCAGTTTCTCTAATCATTTGCCTGTCAATGATAAGATTTGATCCACACATCCTCTACTACCTCTATAAACGCACCTGTTCTTCACCAATCAGCCTTCAGTCACTCGGCGCACTCTTTCGACCAAAAACACCAACATATAACTTCGCCTAACAACACTCAACTAAACTAAAGTACTCTATAAATTCTACAGTTCCCTTTATCTCCCCTTACCCTTATATATATAAGGGTACTATTTACTGCTCTCCTCAAATCCCTCGGAACAACTACTACCCTGGCATAAACGGCTTTTGATTACACAACTTCAAGATCCAATCAACACATCTTGCCTGCCGTTCGTTTGATTCAATTTCCCCCACCCAGGGTAATTTCATCATATACCTGCAGAATTTACCATTCTCAAACTTCTCGTCATACGCCCATTTCCTCCTCATTTGCTAATAACCTCAGCCCCAAAATACCTATCCTTCTTGCACCATCAAACCCTCAACACAGTCATTATCACCTCTTCATTACTGCCAATAGTTAACAGATTTCAGAAGTGTTCTTTCAAACACTCCACTCAGCTATACCATTTTCCATCAGTATACAAAAACACCATCCTTATTCATTAGTTCTGAGCAGGTTCCCCTTATTCTAAGCTAACTTTTCGCGCTGTCCTTCCAGACGCAGCTTTCCTACTTCGTTGTCATGTTCCCATTATCCTCATCCAAACTGTTCATTTACCTCTTTCTTTTCTCTACGTACTGCATCTTTTAGCAACTTCCTTGTTCTACTGATAATAATTCCAAGCATCTTTCTTTTGAAAACTTCATCATTTGCTTTTAGTACATTCAACCACGCTCTTTTTTTTAATTTGTAACCGCTTGCATCACCTCTCATTCCACCACTCACTGTTATCATTCTTACTTCCTACTTTAGCACACCCATATACTTCTTTTGCACTTCTAACAATTGCTTCCTTCATTTGCTTCCAGATTTATTCAGTTTCAATTTGTTCACATTCAACTGATTTACTTGCGAGTGTTCTTACAGACTTAATCCTAGTTACCTGCTTCACTAAACTTCTCACTTCTTTAATGTTTACCCACTTCCTTTCGACATTCACCTTCCTTCCATCCAAGTCCCACTAACTTAATTTTACATAGAACAACATAAAGATCCGATAATCCCATTCTAAACCCCTCACTGATTAACAAATCCAACACATACTTCAACATCTCCTTCTTCACCAACACAAAATCAATCATACTTTTACTTCGATACCATCTCTACTACACCAACTCAGTAGACTATATGGGATACTCTTGTGTTTAAAGAAGGTATTACTTACACAACATACTCTCCCCTCACCAGAAATCAAACACCTCCTTTACATTCTCAATTTTCTTCCTGACACCCAAAACCACCTGTTATACCATCCTTTTTTTGATATATATATATATTATATAATATATATATTTATATATATATATTATATAATATAGATATATATATATTATATAAGATATATATAATATATTATATATATATATACTAGTATATATAGTATATTATAGGGTTGGTTGAAAAAAACGTTTTTTATTTTTAAGTTTGTTTTTAAAAAAAACACGTTTTTTTTTAAACAAAGTTTTTTTTTTTTTTTTTTTTTTTTTAATTACCTCTTTTTTATGTATAATTAAAGATGTTAATATACAGTAGTACCAATACCCCTTCTAGGCCAAAATATTGACTATTAAATACGGATTTTATATATACAGTATATAATTATATATTATATATATAATTATATTATATATATATATATATACTATATATATAATATAATATATATATATTATATATATAGATATATATATATAATATATAGTACTATATAATATATCAGAAACAAGGATGGATGGTATAACAGGTGGTTTTGCGGTGTCGGGAGAAAATGAGAATGGTAGAAGGTGATTGTTTCTGTGAGGGGAGAGGTAGCTGTGTAAAGTAATACTTTTCCTTTTAAACACAAGATATAATCCATAATATACTAGAGTTAGGTTTGTAGTAGAGATTGGTATCCGAAGCTGAAAAAAGTATGATTGATTTTTGTTGGTGAAGAAGAAGCAGATGTATGAAGTATGTGTTGGATGTAAATCATGAGGGGTTTAGGATGGAATTTGGATCATTAAGTTATCTTCTATGCAAAATTAAGTTCAGTGGACTTGGATGGCAGAGGAAGGGTATACGGAAGGAAGTGGGTAAAATTAAGATGAGAAGTAAAGTGAACAAGGTAAAAGGATAAGTATGTAAGAACACTCGCAAGTAAATCAGATGAATGGTGAACAAGTTGAAACTGAATAAACTCTGGTTATTGGAAGCAACATGAAGGAAGCAATGTATAGCAGTGCAAAAGCAGTATTGGTGGGTGGTGCTAAAGTAGGACAAGTAGAATTGATAACAGTGAGTGTGGATGGAAGAGGTGATCAATTGAAGGAGGACATGAATGTGGACAATAAGAGAAATAGAAGCTCTTTGGAAGGAAGCGCGAAAGCGTTAAAAGAATTAGAATATTGAGGAGCTGCCTCAGAATTAATGGAATAGGACTGGGTGGTTTTTGTAACTGAGTGAACATGGATGCTGAGTGGAGTGTGGGAAAGAACACTTTGAAAAAATCGTATAATATTGGCCAAGTAAATGACAGAGTTGATAATGACTGGTGTGGGTTTTTGATTGGTGGCAAGAAGGGAATAGATTTCGGAGATGAGGTTATTAGCAAAGAGGAAGAAGGATGAGGTAGAGTGAGAAAGTTGAAAGAATTTTAAATCTGTGCAGGTATAGATGAAATACTGGTGAAATGATCAAGAACGGAGGCAAAGATGTTGATTGATTGATCTTGAAGTGTATTGTAATAAGAGTTTATGGGAAGGTTAGTTTCGAGGGATTGGAAGGAGAGCAGTAAAATAGTACCCTTATATAAGGTAAGGGAGATAAAGGGAACTGTTAGAAATTTATAGGGTATTTAGAGTTATGAGTTAGTTGTAGGAAGATAGTATGCGTGGTGTTTTGGTCGAAAGGGAGTGCGCAGTGACTAAGGACTGATTTGCGTTGAAGAACAAGGTGCGTTTTGGCAGTAGTAGGATGTGTAGAATCAAATCGTTTACATTGAAGCACAATGATAGAGGGAAATGAGGGAGAGGAGAATAAATGTTATTTAGGTTTTTATGGGATCTTGCAAAGGAGTGATCGGTAGGGTTTAATAGGGAAGCGTTCTTATGGCAGGTGTTAGTGACTATAGGTATAGTGTTGGTTCGATTAGGCTTCTTGAATGGAATACAAAAGTATTTACTGCCGGATAGTGAGGCGTGTTGTAAGAATAAAAATGGTTGCTCAAACAGTGATTTGTTTAGTATTAATACGGAGTAGCAGGGTTGAGTATGATGTCTCCGGTTGGTATATGAAAACAAAATTTGCCTATATGGATGGGTTATAAAAGAATTAGAAGGTGGGCGTGACAGGAAATGGTTATGTTCTAGAATGATGAGATGAGTGGAGGGTCGCCTACTTATTATAATGCGGATGATTTGGGTTGATGTGGCGAATCTGAAGAGTTTGAGGGATTGGTAGAGAGATTTGCAGGGTGTGTAAACAGGAGGGGTTTGAAAGTAAACGTAGATAGGAGTAAAGGTTAAGGTTGTGAGTGAGGACAGTCCTCAGTGTGGAGTTATGTTAGATGGTGAGCAGCTGAAACAACTGTCTGGTTTAAAGATTTAGGGATATGATTGGATGAGAAGGGAACGGCATGAAGCAGAGTTTAGTAGAAAGTTTCGTGAATGGCAGAGAAGGTGGCTGGTGCAAATTAAATCGTTGGTGAATGGAAAAGGACTAAGTCTTGAGGTCGCTAGGGTCTTACATGACGGTATGTTATTACCTTGTGTATATGTATAGTAGTGAGACTATGGTCTGGGAATAAGAAGTATAGATCTAAAGTTCAATGTTCAGATGGACAATCCTTTAGAGGCATGCTTTAGGTGTGAGAAGAATTGACTAAAATGAGGAGATTGAAACATATTAGATAGCTTGTGTTGGGTGTGAAGAAAGGGGCGGGGGTTAAAAAAACGAAGAGAATAAATGAAAGTATGTTGAGAGATAGGTTTGCGTTCAATGTGGAAAGGATGAAGTGATAGTCGGCTTTTTAAGGGATGTATAGTGCGCGAGTGTGTTGAAAACGACCGCGCTGGAGATCGCAAAAAAAGTGGATTGCAGTCAGTAAACGACGGGTATGTCTGTGAAGCAGAAATGGTGAGCTTTTGGCAAAGGCGAGAATAAAGGTGCATATAATATGAGAATGGCGGGGTTTTGTCTGGGGGCATGGTTGTGGGCCCACCTGGGTCAAAGGATGAACCCTTACACTGACGCTTTACCATAGTGAGGGTCTGTCGCAGTCCCGTGAAGCTATATCTAGCGTGGATTTTTCTGACTGCGACGAGTCCTTGACTAGATAATGGTAACAGAGGGGGGGGGATAAGGTAAGGCGTGGGCCTTTTTCTTTTCGACTTCTTGTTCATCTATCTTCTACTGCATTTCTTTTCTGATGCTTGTTACGCACCTAACCACCAGTCTTGGGGAGAGAAAAAGGTAGCAATGAAAAGAATAGTATATATATATATATAATATATAGATATATATCATATATATATATATATATATATAATATATATATATATATATAATATATATATATATATATATATATATATATATATATATATATATATATCATATATATAAAAATAGTATATAATATTAATAATAAAAATAATAATAATAATAATCAGATCATGTGGAAATGTAATATTTATATGCACCTAGAGAGTGGTCTCCAAAGGTGGTGTAGCGTACCCCGGGGGGTACGCAGAGTGATACTTGGGGGTACGAAGAAGTAACCTCACGATCACTTGCGAGTTTATGATCTTGTATCAAGTAGATGCGATATACTATATATATAATATATATATATATATATATATATATTATATATATATATTATATATATATATATATATATATATATATATATAATATTATATATATAATATATTATAGATATATATATAAATAAAAACTCGCCGCGCAAATTTAATGCATTTCACCCACAAATATAATTTAAACAACTTTCGATATTGGGAAACTGTAGGGCTTAGAGTTTGGTTTTATTTGGTTCATACCTAACTCGGAAGTGTTGCACAGGGTTATAAATGTATAAACCGTATGTAACGACAGTGTGTAGGGGAATTAAATGGCATAATAAAGAAAACAAAAAAAAATATGGATATGATGATTTTATTAATCAACAACAATATTCTACAAATTAAAATGTGAAATGCAGCATAAAGGTGTCTAATAATGGGTTGTACCTCCTCTGGCCCTCCCAACTTCCTCCAAGCGATTCGGCATTTGATGAAATAATCTTGGAGAGTCTCCTGCGGCGAATGTTACTAAAAACATTGCAAGTCCCTGAGTGTGGACGGAAGCATGTTTCTCTTGCTCGAACGACGCCACCCAACAAATCCCAAACATGTTCAATGGATTTTATGTCGGGGCTAAACTAGCAGAAATGAGCCCAGGAGTCTGATACCCTACCGGTTTGTAGGCGCTTACCGCTTGGACGACTTTCAGTGTGTGTGCTATGTGCACTGTTCTGTGGCGTTTGTCATGAGAGTGCAAAAAATGAAGCCATGAAGACACGAAAGGCAACCTAGTTACTCTTGGAGGATGTCTTCGCATAAATTTTTTAGCCGGTTAGGCGTTCCTCTGCCTCACGATATAACAATGCCATGCGAAGCACCCAAAACGAATGCCTGCCCACACCATCACAGGGTCACCTCCAAAAGGAATCCATGGAGAGATATTGCAAGCAGAAAAGTGCTCACCTGACGTCTCCAAAGTTGCTGACGATTCCATCTCGGTCCATGTAGTGTGGAGCATCGACTCGATCTGGAG
>JABUQX010044646.1:42500-47840 GCA_015478945.1 Trachelipus rathkii
TTAAATAGTACATTTTGGTAATTATTTATCGCTAAAGTAATTAACAAAAATATAAAAAATAATAAAAATAATCAATAAATAATAATTAATAATAATTAATAAATAATAAATAATAATTAATAATAATATAATAATAATAATAATAATAATTTAATAATAAATAATAATAATAATAATAATAATTAATACATAATAAAATAATAATGAATAATACGTCGGCATTATTCTAGTAATATATGATAATATTAATAATAAGTAATAATAATAATTAATAATAATAATAATAATAATAAAATAATAATTATAATAATAATAATATAATAATAATAATAATAATAATAATAATAATATAAATAATAATAATAATAATATATTTAATAATAATAACTACCTAAAATATTGCTAATAATAAGGATAATAATAATAAATAATAATAATCAATAATTACCATATAATAATAATAATAATATAATTAATAATAATAATTAATAATATATAATAATAATATAATAATCAAATAATAAAAATAATAATAATAATAAAATAATAATTAATAATAAATAGATAAAATAAAAATATTATATATATTATTAATTATATATATATATATATATTATATAATATAATATATATAGTAATATATATATATATATATATATTATATATATCATATATATAATATATATATATATTATATATATATATATATATATAAATATATATATATATATTAATATACTATATATATAATATATTAGGGAATGTAACGATAGTATCGGTATCGGTATCGTGCGGGTATCGGTATCGATATCGGGCCCAGCTGTCGGCCCATTTTTCTAGGTATTCGGTATCGGTATTGGATTAATAATGGCCGATACTCTGCCCGATACTTCTTACTTTTTGGTTGAAAAATATATTATGAGAAACTTTTAGATTCAAAAATAAATCTAGTTTCGATATATTTAGCTAGTACTGGTTATGTTTTTGTTTTTGTTTGTTGTTTTCGAACATCTTTTTTAACTTTAGATGGTTAGCGATTTACTCCAGCTTGGGGTTTTAGGCGTAACACTTTATCATTACTGATAGGCATTATGTAGAATTTAATACTGATTTAGGCTTCCACTTTTAGGTGATTCAATAGTTTTTTTTTTTTTTTTTTTTTTTTTTTTTGTACGCAATTTTGTGAGTGTGTGTGAATGCGCGAGTGTCTTTTTAAAACTTTCTGGCTTATTAAATATTATTAGATACTATTACTGTAAATGAGGGTTTTAAGCGTTTTAAAAATTTCAGGTTTTAAGATTTAGGTTTTTATAGCGTATCGTAAATAATATTCCTCCATTTTTTCCTTTGGTTTTTCGTCTGTTTTGGTTTCTGCTTTTTTTTTTTTTTTTTTTTTTTTTTTTTTATTTGTGTCGCTCGTGTATGATAGCCACGATTTTCAAGGCGCGGGACTTTCTATTGACCTTTACCAACATCAGTGACTTGCACTCCTAACTCTGCATCACGTGGGGATTACCACCTCTGTAACTGACTTAACGCTAATTTTTTGCTCTTGGTTCTGGAAGACCAGAATGGCTACAGGAAAGTCATCCTCTAACTTCGCTTTAAATATATCCAACTATAACTTATTTTTAAGATTTCCGCCAATTTAAACATACACCCAGTCCAATAACACGTCTCGAAATCTCGAATCATCCCAACTTCGTGCTTCTGTGGGCTTAAAATCTTTTCTTCCTTCTACGTACAATAATCGTTTGTGCCTAATGTACTGTTCTCCTAATACGAAAGACTATATTCATGCCTTTGTTACCTTACTACTTTCTCACGAAACCACTCGCTTATATCTTCTCTCAAAAATACTGATTGTCCTCTAATTTAAGAAGATTCAATTTACACAACTGAATGGATGGATTCCTTCATACTGATATTAGGTGGAGGAGGAAGCCGAATCATTCAGTCGATTCTCAACGATCAGGAAGCAACTAAATTAGAAGAACTGCACCACGACTTTCTGGATCGTCCCCAACCAATTCTTGAACACACTTAACATTATTATGTTTATCACTAGTCCTTGTCTCTCTTATAAATTACACCACTCGCTCCTATCGGTAATCGGACCACAACCTTATATCCTCATAATTTTAATACTTTCTCTCAACAGCTCCATCCTGCCCTACTTGTTTTTTCTGGCACTTTGATGCGGGGCCGATTGGAGGCATTGCGTTGCTTCTACCTAACTATAATTGGAGTGGCTGCTTTGGACTTGAAGACCCGCTTCAGAACATTCTGCCGATAAGGTGGGACTTAATTCTTAATGGGGATGAGCAGGTTCATTCCTTCTTCGATTAAATCTTTTTCTCCTCAAAATCCATGGTTCGATCATGCTTGTTCTCTGGTCATTCAGGCTAGAGAAAGTGCGTATCGGGAGAAAAATTCTCGTTCTTCCATCACTCTTGCTAATTTTCATTTATCTTAGAAAGAAGTTGCAGGGGTACTCCTCGACGAGCAAAGCGGACTTTTACATTAAACGAAGTGCGCTGACCTCCTCGGTTACCCTACTGACAAATCTTTCCTGGCCTACTGGCACAAAAACATCGTCTAACAATTCTGTAAATCATCCTTTCTCCTCTTATGTCGCACTGATGGTTCTCTTTGTTTGCTTACTCTCCTTCTGAAAAGGCCAAATCTCTTCGGCCTCCTATTTTCTCTAACTCAACCCTTGGACGATTCTGGCTTTCCTCTTCCTCCTCCTTCTCCTCTCAAGTGTTGTCCTAGGTCTTACCTCTGATACATGCTGCATCAGATGCATGCTCCTGAAATTCTAATTAAACATTAGGACGTGAGTGCCCGGTGGTTATTAGCATTTGCTCCCAGAGTTTTTTAAGAGGTGGTTGCTTCCAGTGCTTACCCCGCCCCTCGTTCAACTATTATCTCTATATGCTTCAATACTAGCACTTTCCCTCAGTTGTAGAAAGCGCACATGTCCAACCTATCCGAAAAAAGGAAGCCGCTCTGATCCTTCTACTATCCCCTATAGCTCTAACTTGTATTCTATCTCAGATCTTTGAAACCCCTTCTCAACTCTCACTTCTTAGGACATCTGAAGTCTCATGTTCTTTCGTTTTTGATCTCCAGTACTTTACTGGCGCTCGAGGTTCTACTGGGCGATATACGTCCGCCTCCCTTTGTCGCCTATTTTAAACAGATTTATGGTTTTCCTCTTTTTAGGAACTACGGAGGAGACTTGCGTGGGGAAGCTGTGACATATCCAAGCATTTTGACGGGGTGTTGGCACCGTCACTGCTCACCAAGCTCCCCTCCTTTGTTGTTTTCCTCTTCCTCTTTGCTTACTCATGTCTAGCTTTCTTTCAAATCGCGCCATATCCGGCTGTTGTTTGGTGGGGCTACTTTCCTTCTTTTCTCTGTCAAATAGTGGTGTTCGTCAGGGTGGCTGTATTATCCTGCCTACTATTAATCCTGCTTTTTCATTAATAGATCTTTCTTACCCTGCACATCATAACCTCTAACCCTACTCATATGCTCGATGACCTCGACCCTCATTCTTCAATCATTTTGCAATTCTGCTCCCTCTTTGTACTTCTAGAATGTCTCTCGTACTTAATCTTTCCGATTCTGATTTCTCGCTGCGTCTGGATAGATTTCCGGGTGGGGTCGTCTCAACTTGTGAAATTTAATTATTTGTAAAAACCCAACATTCTACAGATCTCCTATCTCCAAAACACCTTTCTAAATTTCCTATCTCTTTCGACGGTTTTCCAGTCTCACCAGTTGACAATATAAACATGCTTAGGCTTAACATAAACCAAAAAAAAATCTTTGAAACCTCGCATCACAAACGGGGGTTGCTAGGCAGGCATCATCCCAGAAACTGGAAGTTCTGTATAGATTTTCCGACGGGACTTTTCCTCATTTCGTCAGTACATCTCAAAGCATACAAGTGGTCTCATTATCCGGTTCCGTTTATGAAGTACTCTCTCATATCTTTGGGTGGGGGCTTATGATTTATTCACCCGGCTTTTGGATAGGGTTCTAGTCCAAAGGCAAAATGCTGTATAAACTATCCTGTACTTATTCTAGTTCACTTGACCCCACTATCTTTGCGGCGCGACGTTGGCACATCATCTCTTTTTCTATATTTACCGTTGCGTCGAATACACAAGGGTGCTTTTCACTCGCGTACCCCACCTTTTTTACGGCGCCCTCGTAGCACAAGGGTTGCTGTGTTGTCGGCACATGAGGGTGCACATGAGTTTTGTTTTGATATTAGTAACTCCACGACTAGTTCGCTGCGGTGCTTTCTTCTTTAATGCCACCTCTGTTCTGTGGAATTCTCTTCCATCTTCTGTATTTCCTACTCAATTTAATCTCCCTCACTTTAAAGCCTGCGTCTATGCCTCATCTGCGTAATTGCGTTCAGAATGAATTATTGAGGCGCTCTCAACACTCCGCGTCCTTGATAAGTTCTGCTCTTCCTGAGCGGCGGGTGACAACTGTTATAAAAAAATAAAAATAAAAAGTTCAATAAGGAATTCATCTTAAGCTTAGCTGAAACCCCCCCCGCAATAATGGTAGTAGTAACAATCACAGATCCCAATCAATGGGGTATAAACTAGGGTACCCGTACCCAGGCGTTCTTACGTGGAGTGATATTTGGGCATCATCCACCGGAGTGGCTTACCTTTGGGTTACTTTTCGGGAGATTGCCCGCTTTTGCTTTTGGGGGCTGGTCCCCCTTGGGGTCCCCATATTTCTATAATTCGCCATGTACGATGAGTACGTTGTGTGTAGGACACTGACCACATGCTCTATTGCATTTCATGAACGTTTATTTACCCTTAAAGCCTCTGAGTCATCCCCTACCCCCCTATGACGTAATCAGATTATAGGCTGGAGCCAGGGTTCGAGCCCTGCCAGCGTCTTTCCTGAGTGATTTTTCCGTGGACTCCCCAAGTGGGACCATCCTTCCTTCGTTACTGGCGTGTTTTACACCTGGGGGCTTGCGTCCCCCAGGGGTCGCCCTATTTCGTATGTATTTATATCGCCTGTCGTGAGAGTGAGTGTGTATGTGCCTGAGTCACATGCTCCATGCACATTCACGAGCGGTTTATCGACCCTACCCCCTTTGTTCTCCCCCACCCCTCCTTCTGCTTAAGGCGTCTCACATATACGTCGAGACCTAACCCAGCCCAAGGTGTACGTGGCGTAGCCTCGGACTGGGTGTGGCGTTAGCCACGGTCATGAAAGTAGCTGAGCTATTTTTCAAGAAAGTAGCTGAGCTACTTTCAAGACTACTTTCATCGAAAGTAGCATCTCTTCCTC
>JABUQX010044647.1:0-27997 GCA_015478945.1 Trachelipus rathkii
AGCTAATATTTATGTGCCCAATGAAGCTTCAAGTATCATGTTCCACCAACTAATTAACAAAAAATTCCAAACATGATACCATTATATTTGTAAAAAAGAGAAAGAAGCATTATTATTTTATGGATATCAGTGAGGTTTTCAATATAGCAACTGTAGCCTGATGGCGTCTTATCACTCACTCGCTCTGCAAACAGTCGCCATTTATTTATATAAACCAAAATTTTTTCTATAACAAGTATTTTACAAATACACTATGTTAATCAAATATATACATTTGAATATCCGTCATTTTTCCTTATTTTTCTTAACCCACTCCACTCTAATAACTATACTTCTTATTTTACAAATATATATTATTCAATATATTATATATATAAATATTAATATATTATATATAATATATATTAATATTATATAATTATATTATTAATTATAATATATAATATATTATATATATTAATATTTATATTTATAAAATATTTATATTATATATTAATAAATTAATATATATATATTAATAAGATAATATAATATATTATATATATATATATATATAATATAATATATAATATTTAATATAATTAATAGAATATTTATATAAAAAATATATATATTATATTTTTCATTCGAATATAAACTATATTTATTTCTAAATCTGTTACAATATTTAAATATTATAATATATTATATATTAATATATACTTATCAATATTAATTAATTTAATTATATAATAAGTAAATATTATATATAATATACTATAATACTATTTTATAATATATTATAATATAATATAATAAATTATAATATTATTAATATAATATATATATTATATTATATATTACATATTTATATTATATATAATATGTATATTAATTAATTATATTATTAATATAAATTAATAGATATATTAATAATATTTAAATATATTAATATATATAATATATATATATTAAATATTAATTATATACGTATATAATATTTAATAATATTATAAATTTATAAAATTATATTATATAATATATATTAATATTTATTTAATACACTTATAAATATTAATTAATTAAATATATACGTGTTAAATTTAATCATATATATTAATATAATGATACTATATTATATATTAATTATATATATATAATTATTAAATATATTATTATATATTAAATTATATATTAATTACATGTATATATTATAATTATTAATATAATATTATTAACATTAATATTATTATTAATTAATATTAATTATTATAATTTATATAATTATATATTAATAATATAATATTTAATATATAATCAAATTATAATTTCAATATAATCCCTTTTCTTGTCACATTATAACTTTAGTCCAATAATTAATATATATATACTATATATATATATATATATATCACCATGAAGTTCTATATAAGTTTTAATATACTAATTAATCCTGTAAGAATAAATTGTATATTGGATAAAATAATATTATAATTAAAACACTCAACCGTGTACAAATTGAAAAGATATAAAAAAGTTTTAATGAGATAAACCTAAGTTGTTATTTAGAAATCAAAGACTAAATTTGAGCCAATTAAGAGTAAGTTGTAATTTTTATATTGTTAATTATTTATTTTGTTCATATTGATATATATTAACTTTTGAGTGCACTCTCATCACAATTATATAGACAGTAAGTGGTATTATTTTATTTGATTTTTAGTGAGTTCATATTATATTCGTTTGTTGATCCATCTTTGTTGGACTGAAATTTCCTCTGGATTATCTGGAGGTGAGATAAAAAGAATATTTATAAAAAAAATATTTTATAAATTTATCAAAATATTTGTGTAATAACATAAATAACATTTACCCGATTTTTTGAAACATAATATTGTTAAAAATAATGAAGTTTAGATCATTATATTCTCACTTAGATAGTTGTTTTATGTTTAGTACTGGTTACAGACCCTTTGTGGTGCTCAACTCTAGTTATAAACCTTTTCTTATTGTATGAGAAGTACTAGGTACGGTGATTATGTAACAGACCTTACTATTGATTTTCATTCTATAGCACCAGGTTTGAAAATAACTAAACTTATAACGGGAGTACAAAAGTAGTACCCTTTGTGAGTAAAATTAGGACACTAGAAAGCCTCTATCTCCTCAAATATGTGACTATACCATATATCAAAAATCAGTTTTCATTTATAAGGAGAAATTTGGGAGACTTATTGAGTGAGTGAGTGAGTTTATAAAGCAAAAAAAAATCTTATATTTTATATTTTTGAAGTAGTAATTCATAACAAAATCATTAAAATAAATCTCTATTGGTCATTATGAGTGTGAGATTCTAAAAATCAAGACATCAAGAATTTGGAAATGGTTTTCATTGTCAGAACAAAAGTACTCTTGAAAATACCATAATGAAGTATTTTATGATATATAAGGATAGAGAAGTACAAAGAGGTAGATTATTATACTGATACTTTTCAATTCAGAAACACTAATTTTCTTATTCCTAGTATGATAATTTTTTGTGTTAATTGTAGAATTATTTTAATTCAGTATTGCGAAAGACTAGATATATTTCAAAAATCAGATATTAATTAACCCAAATATTTTCAGTTCGATAATTATTTTCCTTCTATATTCATCAAAAGAAACGATATTCTAAATTTTACTTATATATTTAGAAGCTAATAAACATGATTGAATAATTTTAAACATTGTTCAAAATTATTTTATTATAATATAGTATACGTATATACTATACATATGATAAATATAATATACAATTTATATACTAGGAGTTTCTTTTTATATTGAGTGAGCTACATTACTCATATAGTACACTATATATAGCTCCTATATAAATATATAATCTAATATTCATTTTAATTATTAATATATTATACATATTTCTTAACATTGTATTAAATATAACTCTAGAACTGGATCCAGTACACCTCAACGATATATATATATATATACCTATATATGATATAGTAATATAATATATATCATATACTATTAGAATAAATTGATAAATTTGGAGTTATATATATTGATTTGTCTTTTTACTTATCGATCATTTATATTATTATTATATCGGTATTGAAAAATATACTTCTTTATTGAAATGGTTTGCCATTCGTTATAATTTTTATAGTATTTTTATAATTATATCATATTATATATATATTTATATATAATATTGTATTAATTATATGAATAACTTTTAGCATATGAAATTTTTTTTATAGTTATAACTATTTTATTATCCGAAATTAATATATATAAAAAATATACTTAATATATTATATATCTTTAATATTAATATATATATGATATATTATCATATATTAATTAATATATTATATATTAATATTAATATAATATATATATAATAATATATAATATATATATATATAATATATATATATAATATAATATATATATATATATATATTAAATTTGATAGTATATATAATAAATATAAATATATAATACTAATATAATTATATATATAATATAAAAAATTAATGAATAATATATTAATATATTATATACCTATTATATATTATAATATATAATATTATATTAATATTACATATATATATATTATATATATATTAATGTCATTAAATATATTATATTAATAATTTACCTATAATAATATTATTATATTATATAATATATATTATATAAATATATATATATATACTATATACCTATATTATATTAATATTATTAATTAATATTATTATATAATAATATATTATATTATATTATATATTATATATTTATATAGTAACTATTAATATATATTATATATATACTATATATAATAAATGATTATTAATATATATTAAATATTACTTATAATAATTATGAATTTCTTATAAATGAAGGGATAAAATATGAAATATAAAAGTATGTTTATAATTTAAAATTTATATTTTTTTAATAATTTTATATATGTGAGTTGCTTGTTAATAAATTTTTATGAGTTATAAATATATTAATAAATAATTATTTAGTGAGTCTGAGGATATACTATTTTTGAGATGTAAGTGTCCATGCGAAGAGCGAGAGCGAGCAAACTAGTGTGAGTAATTTGTGATGTCAAATAAATTTTTTTTTTTAAAAAGATAAAGTGTTGTCAAACATCTTTATTTTATAATTATCATCTATAAATAATAATCATAATAAATACCAAGTCCACTCTTGATGAGTCATTATCCTGATAATACCTGCACTTTTACATTTCACCTTGGTTGAGCGAGTTATTTTGTTTTGTAATCAATTACAAACTATAGAGTTGTATGTATGTGTTTACTTATCTACTACTTAAACATCCAGTTAATACTTATTAACATTAGTAACGTGAGAATTAACATTCAAAATTATCTCATAAACTTTGTTTTTAATAATCATGGTTGTTTTTCAATCTTTGTCTTTATCTCTATGTTTTACTGTATGTGACAATTGAACGGAAACTCCTTAAGTGGATGTTATATGTGAATATAATTCTGGGTAAAAATTTATCCTAAGCTTTGAGCATCTATTCTATTTCTCAACTATCATGTTCTATTAATTATATTAATGCTTGTTAAAAAGGTGGTGTTAAGTAAGGAAAAATTTAGTATAGAACTAAAGCTACTGCCCTTTGGATTGGATTTAGTCACTTTTATTCCACTTTTATTAAGTGAGTCCACTATTTATGATTTATAATAAAAGTAATGTAATATATATACGAGTCTATAATCATTATGGAATGTAATTCTATCAATGTTGATGACACTTACTGTAAGTTTTTCACAAGTCTATAATCTTCACCTCAGAAAATACCTGTTAACTGCATGTATACTCACTTACACACAATATCTTATCCACCTATCCTACCCTATATAAAAAAAAAAAAATATTTATATAAACTAATGTATTATGTTGTAATATATCTATAGAGATTAATATATATAAATATATTAAATAGTTAATTAATATATACTATAATATACTATACAAAATATGTATATATGTACCTATTATTATACAGATAATATTATTAATAATATATCGTAATGGTTAATACTATATATCGACTCTTTAATAATCTAATAATTAGACTATACTATAGTACATTCACAAATGTGTAATGTTGAGTAGGGACAAAATTTTTACAAATAGGTTTTTTTGCCGGTAATAATAATAATATAAATATGAGGTTAACTTATATGAGGTTATATGACAGTAATTCGCCAATTTATATAGGGTAATTCGGTAAATCCATTTATAGTATGCAGTGAGTGAGGTAATTAAAAATGAGTGATATTAATTATGGCCGATACTCGATAGGCTCTGAGATATATTACGTCATATTACATTTTTTGTGAGAATTGAAATAAAACAATCTGGAAATCTAGAAATTCTCAAATAATAAACTGTGTTCGACTTATAATTTCAGTAAATGATCAGAATGAGTTTTATGAATTATATATTAATATTATAATATATATTGAATTATATATAATATATATAAGTATATATTATATATAGTATATATATATATATATATTAAATATTTATATATTATTATATAAAATTAATATAATATTATATATATATATATATAAGTATTTAATATAGTATATATAGTATATATTATATAATTATAATACTAATTATAATTATATATATATATATTATATATATAATTATATATATTATAATATTATTTAAATTATATAGTTATATATTATATATATAGATATATAAATATGTATAATATTATTAGATATCAAGCTTCTTTATAAATATATATAGATATATTATATATTATATATATATATAATATAATATATAATTATAATATATATAATTAAATTAATATCTACTATATATATTTAATGTGGCGTTTTATGGTGAAGTGAAAAATGGTATAATTTCGGATCTTATTATCAATTGAAACAGCTTCTTTTTTTAAATGGTGTGTGAAATTTATCCCTTATTGATAATTTAGGATTTTATATTATTTGTAATGGCATACAGTCGTAATGTAATTATGATGTTAAATTATATTGAGATCGTATTCAATGGCAGAGGTATTATTAGTGGATATATGGAGTTTTGAGGTGTAAAGCTTTGAATGTGAGAATCCTAAAAAGTATATTAATGATCAGTAATAGAGTGAAAGCGTGTTAGTGTTAAAGAATATTATAATAATTTAGTATTAGTACATGGTGAATTGTTTTAGTTACGTAGATTTAAATAAGTGAGCTACGGTGATGAGTGAGTACAGGGTTATATTATGTTTGATTTTATATTTATATTAATGCTAAAATTTTATCTGAGTTAATAATGACTTTGGGGTTACCTAGAAAGAATTCAGCTCGTGGCGATGCAAATGAAATGGTGTTAGAATTAAGGAGGAATGAGATGAGATGTGTGTTTTGTGTCAAGAAAAATAAATCTTACTCTATCATTTGACACTTGAGTTACGTGAGATTAGATTTGAGTATTGTGAGTGTGATGACGTGAATAAATCTGTAAGAAGAAATTTATGTCACTGAAAGGTGAAATTGTGTAGATATAGAGAATTTGGTCAGTGGAGTATATGGTAATAAGTTAGAGGGTTTAGTGAATATAAGTTAAACGTTAAATAAATAAAGTGTATGAGTATGGTGAATGAGGATCACTCCATTACAAGTTGAGAAGTATTATGTTGATATGGTGGTGCTACTGTGAGAACAAAGTTTTTGTCCACTGAGTTATATTTATAAATTAATTATTAATGAGCAATTGTTAATGATGAAGTAGCAACGTGAGGATTATTGCAGAGCTTAAAGCTAGTAATGACATTGTAGTAATATGGTCACTCAGGTAAGATTATTGACTTGGTGAGGTGCATATATTAAAATCTTTAGTAACCAATTATGTATAAATATGAGGATCATAATTATAGTATTGAAAGCGCTCAAGGTCTTTACATGTAGGGTAATTGTTGTTCCTTAATTTAATTGAGTATTAGTAGTGAGTACTAATATTGGTCTGGAAATAAGAAAGTATATGATTTAATAAATCTAAAGATGTAGTTTCACTAAGTATGAGACATATCATAATAGGTAGTCATAAATACTAAGGTGTGAGAAGAAATTATAATATAATGATAGATAATAATACATTTAGAAAGATTGTGTGGTGTTAAAGTAACATAGGGTAAAATGAAGAATAAATAGTAAGAGTTTAGTTGAGAGATGGTATTTTGTGTACCCATTAGTGGAATAGAGATGATAAATAGTCGTTGTTAAGGCGATGTATGTATTAATACTATATATATATAGTGCAAAAGTATGTGCTGGAATCCGTGAAATACTATAGCTTGGAGACTGTAAAGAGAAAAGTGAGTTTGTGTGTGAAAGTCTAGAGTATATGTAAACAAATTGGTTTACTGAATGGAGAAGTGAGTTAATTTGTGAGATTATGGCAGAGCTCAGAAGTAAATAAGGTACATCAATAATTAGATGAATTATTATGAGCGTGAGTGTATTTTATATGGGGTGAGTGAGTGTAGGGGTGATCATATTGGTATGTTAGCTCACTACCTGTGGCACCATTAGGATGAAACTTACTTGACGATTTATACCTATGTAGAGTACTCAGTGATATTACTGACGTGATCCTCAATTGATTATATATATAATCTCTAGGGTGGCTATTATTATTTCTTGATTACTTGAGAGTGACGAAAGTTATTCTACAACTAAATTAATATAAATGGAGTACACACTATATTAAAAGTGTAAGGGCTAACCTTTCGATACTTTTGTCAATATTCAATTTATACTCATACTCACTCACTTACTTATTTTCTCACTTATTATCTCACGATTTCAACAAGCTTTCAAACTACTCTACAAATTTTTTAATAACACCTTAATTTTTTTTTCATTCTTTTCCTCTCTGTGGAAATTTAAACTACAAAGGAAGAGAGAGACACTCTCTCTACTTTTCTTGCAAAGAAGGAAAATTAAAAGAAGAGAATGAGAATTGTTTCTGTGTAGATGTTAATTGACCGATTTAGTTTTGTCAAAGATATGTCTAATGACAACAAGTGTAATAATTGAGAGAGTAAAAGAGATAGTGTAAGAGAGAGAGAGATTAGAGATTAATTGAAGAGAAGTTAGAGATACGGATGAGAAGAGTAATAGAGAGAAAGGCATGACAGATTGAAGAGAAAGTTAGTGAGTAGATGAGTAATGATGAGAAGAGAGACAGATAAAGAGATTAATATGATAGAATATAGAAGTAGATTTAAGATATAAGATAGAATAGATTATATAGATTATAAAATTTGAATAGATATAGATAGATATGATATTAGATATTAGATTAGATAATATAAATTAGATAAACTATTATAATATTCCTATAGATAGATAGATAGATAGAATTTAGTATTGTTTTAGTTTATTCCCTCAAACCCTATAGTGAAGAGACTAGCGGCTATTGATATTAACACCTTGATAAATCAAATTAGACTATTTGTTCTTGCTCTCTCGACTTCAATAATCTGGTTTTCCAGTGTGACAGAAACGAACTTAGTCCACCTCTCCTTTATTTCCGCACTATTAAATGTCTGAGGCTTAATTTTGGTTTAAATATAGGTCTTGGATACAAAATAATATTATACTAGGTCTATATTTGAATAAAATTATCTCTTTATCTCCGGACTATTCTTGCATTTATGATTCTGGGAGTTCTCCTAAATAGCGAATATCTATTTTTACCCCTATGTAAAACGTTCTAATTATATTGCAAATGGTTTTCTATGTAACTCTGTTGTGATATTTGAGAATTGACTCCGGCTATTCTTTTCACCGTAGAGTTCTTTAATGTGTAACTAATAATGTACATTAGTGATTACAAAATTATTTATTTAACCACCTAGTATTAACTGACAGTTCTTATTGTCCGCTTATATTTGCTTCTATCATGATTATAAGCATTCAATATATTACAGCTCAACGTTTTTATGTTTCATATTTTTATAGATTCTAAACACATTATTATACTTGCGGTTAATTTTATGGTCGGTTTTTTCATTACAGGTATTAAAAGAGCCTTGTGATTATTTATAGTTACTTATGTAATTCTTCTTCTATTTATTTAATTTATCTCACTTTTTCTATCATTTTCTTGTCTCTTTCTATTTCTCTCTTTTTCTTCTTTATGTTATTCTTATTTTTGATACCATGAACATTTATTGTATAGGCGTAGTATTGCTATATATAATTTCCAGACCCGACTTTATACCTATTACGGCCCCTTTTAACCACCCACATCATACTCAATACTTTCTCTCATCATATACTTTTCTCGGGGACTAAACTCATTCTCTTTAAACTCTATATATAATCACTTTCCTGCTTTGCTTGATCGGTCAACTAGAAATACTTTGGTTTCTGTCTTCTAATGAGGATTAGCTAAAGGAATCATAATAGCCTCTAAAAATCAGAGGAAATTATCCACCCAATTATACCCCTAATTTTCTAAAAATTATTTCCTGGCGGAAAGGGGTGTCGGTATCATATGAAGCAGGTACGCCTTCACAGATCTATCGTAAACAAAAAAACATCCTTCAACCACTTCTCCAGTGGGGAGAATTCACTCTAATATAACTTATTAAAACTTGCGAGAGTTAGGATATGTGGCTAAATAAAGAGACTTCATTAATTCTACCACTCATTCTATAAAATATACTACAAAATAAAAATCTTGGGTTGTACATTCCTGGCATTACACTATGATTTCTCCACTTGCATAATGCTATAACAAAGGATAACAGAAGAGGTGAGGATTTTCATGGTGCACTATTATTTTTATTTGTGGGATTACCTTAAATCACTCCCGAACTAAAATGAAATTTTCTAGAAATACAGAAAAAGAACTGTTTAATTCATTGTCAAATCTCAAAATTATAACTATTATTTATTTTTCTCTATTTAGGCGATTTCAATGTACACAACACTGAATTAGGTAGATTAATCTCTTATTCATACTGGAATTTAGGTGATGGAGATAAAATAAGAACCACCTTCTTTTTTATCCGAGAAGTTATCATAATAAATAAAATACGATTCATGGAGCTAACCTAAAATATAATATAGAAACTCATTACAACATATTTCTGGATTCAGTCCACAATATACAAAATAGTGTTGAGTTAAAAACTCTTTCTATGGACTCTGTGTTAATGAATACTTATATATATATTCAACATAATTTAGTTATCACTCTTTCTATAATTATACTATATAGTAAAACCTTTAGTAATATTAGTACAATAAATTATTACGGCTAGTCATTAGAATAACTATTATAATCTCTTATTTTATAAAATATTTATAAATATTTAAGTTTTCATATTATCTACCCCACATATAATCATCAATACCTTAGTATCCATTACTATATGCATATTTTACTTAGGGCACTTTATTTGAGTGAATACTTTCTGAGAGAGTAGTATGAGTACCGATTGGGTGAATGCTAATTGAGTGACTATTGCTCAAATAACGTACTAATACTAATATTTGAGTGTGAATAATTACTTTGTGAGTATCTTATGTAAGAACGCTTCAGCATTCTCGAATAAAGGGAGCGTAAATAATTACTGAGTCTGATATGAGGGATTAGCATATAGTTCATATAAATCTTATTATTCATTTTATTAACTAATATAATAAAATTTTTTTCACTCCTCAAAAATCTACATAGTGATTTTAGTGAATATCGTTAGCTTGTTCCTTTATTGATACTTTCAAGCTAAAGACATGATTGAGCTAAAATGAGAGTGTGATAGTGAATAATAAATTTCACTCTATTATATATTGAATATTTAATTTATACATCAATTATTAATAGTATACTCTTGAATAAATTGTATGCATAGTAAGTGAGTGAGGGTACTCATTCAGTCAGAAAAAGCAAAGCGTACTATTTTATTACTAATTATAACAAAATGAAATAAAGGCATACCTTATATTGTGAGTGAGTATCCATCGCCTTTGTTATCGCTTCCTTTAAATATATTAATGAGACAAAAATCTTATTCTGGCTATCTTCCAAAAAAAATACAAACTTCTAATACTCACATTCTGTAAAATATATCTAATCCTATATTTTTGCGTGTCATCCTCTATAATTCTCTCGCTTCTGATTAGAGAGCTACATATTCATGTGAGTGAGTGATTGTGAATATAAATAACTATATACCATATCTGTAAAATAAAGGCCAATATATATTCTATTTGAGCCTCTCTATATAGTACTATATATTCCTTCTCATAAAACTCACTAAATCATACCTGGTATAATATACGATTTTCATTGTATCAATTCTCATTTACTTTACACTTCACTTCGCTCTCAAGGTGATGATCCTACTTATGCCTTACTCATATGTTATATTACTAATTTATTGAGTGAGTGAGATCGTGAGGATTCATATAATGGGCCTCATTTCTACTGTAAATTAATCTACTAAATAAACCTTAGCAATGCGAGTGTTCACACTCTGCGTCTGTATGTTCATGTCCATACACATACTGACACGAACAAATTGAATCTAGACATGTTGTTATTCTAGTAAGGGCGAGAGATAATTCCAAATTTGTTTTAGACATTCTGTACTTACTCCAAACTAAACACTCCGCAACCTCGTTCAAAATGTGATTGTTGCACATAATATTCAGTCTGTGATTTGATGTATAACCGTTGGCATTAGTGCAGATTACTGTTACACGACCACGTTTTTAAAAGCACACTACATTAAAATTTCGGCACCAAACTGTTCGCCTGTTATTGCTTATTAAAGAGGAAGAGCCACAGCCCGGGCCTTTATAGAGCATTTGAGTCTACACTCGTTTTAACATAAGAACATATAGCTGTCCACTTAATTATTCAAGCACTTTCGGTTGCATAAACCACTTAACTGTTTCTTCGAGTGATATTACACCGTATTTGCTTTTGGAGAGAATGTTCTACTAGAGACGTTACCCAGAGAAGAAACTTGCTTCTTCCTTTTCACTTGTTTTCACTTAAAACGCTATCGGAATGGTTCTGTATTATCTTTAGCACCATTTCGCTTCACAATTTTTCCCGGAGAGGTCAGTGTGCGGGCAAGGCTCTAACCTTGGTGCATTATAATTGCTCTCGAATGGTTCACTCTCAGGACTAGTCTCGTGGTAGTGAAGAGGAACTATGACGCTTCAATACGGGACAATTTAATTACATACCGCTTTTTCAATATTTAAACCAAAGAGGAATTATTAATTATCTTTATCACCTGCATTTTATGAGAAAATTAATAACTCTAGACTTACTAGCTCTTAGGATGCTGGACTATATATATGAAATAACTACTATTTTCGTGGAAAGGGTCCCACGGAGTGTGCAAAGTGGAACGCCTGTCCCCCATTAGCTAATTACTCTCAAAGCTCCCCTTTCTTTATTATAATATATAGTATTTCCCTCCTTTCTTTTGGATGGAGCTTAAACTCTATGTCTAAGCTTATCTTTTTACTTTATAATAGAACAATGTTAGGAAAGGAGTGTCTAAATTTAAATAAATAAAAAAACGTGGAAAATCTTACTTACTTCTTATCTCTTTTTCTGAGAGTCCCAAAATAAGTTAGGTGTTTAACTTACTCACAAGCTGGAGTTCATGTATATCTCTATACTAAACTTCTATTATTCCTCTCGAGTGATACTTTTTTACATTAATGATTACTCAAACCTTAGCTAAATTATCATATAATTACTAATATCACCACTATCTATATAGTTAGCCGATAAAATATTACACAGTATACTACCCTTTCTATTTAGTTCTATATACACTCAATTTTACAAAATTTCATGCTTAGTATAACTGATTTAGATTATATACTATAAGTTTGGGCTATTCTCGTCCTAAATAAATCTTATTTCAATAATTATTACGTCAGTCATATGATTATGAAAAATTTATTATTTCACCTAGGGTGTAGTGATCGTAATACTCAATAAAACCATTTGTAGATAAATTTATAATATTTACTATTTAAATATAAATACACTCAGCAATATCTTATACAATAAGCTCCCTCATTCACTGCCTTAAGCGTATAGATACGTAAACACTCTAATTTATACTTTTAAGAGAGTGACAGTATCTCATAATAAATTATCGAGTCCTTCAATCACTCACATATGCACAATATATATATATCCTTGCTTAAACAAAAAGCTTAATAAAATGTGTATATGGTAAATATATGTATTTATATTCATCAAATTAAGTGTGTGCATGAGTCTGGGTGTAGTTAAGTGTAGTGTGATTCTGAGTTCGAGATTTAGTTACTGAGAGAGTGTTTGAGTTTGAGAGTGTGATATGTTTGTATGTGTGTGCGTGTGTTGTTGTTCAGTGTAAGACAAGGGTCTCATCCGTCTTTGTATTGTGATAGATGATACTTTAATATAGCTATCATACACATTAAATCTTGGGCGGGGTTCTGATGAGTGAGGAGTTTTCAACTCACGCTCTATGGGTGAATTTATGAGGATAGAAATATTTAATAAGAGAGCTCAATAAAATAATAATCAGTGAACTAATAATATTTAATATAAAACTCTCCTGTACTTTACTAAAGTGTATCACATTGACCTACCTCTAAAATAATTCCTTAATATGACTCGAAGTGACGACTACTAAAATGGTTTGTGACTCTATAATTTTTCTCTTTTTAATAAAGTGAATATAAATCATAAATATGAGTGAGATTCATAAGTTATAATGCATCACGAATAAGTAGATAACTTTCACAACCGCGATTATACAAAAATATAAACTAAAACTAAAAGGATTTAAAGAATAAAATCAAAATATAGATCAATATTTTAGACTTTTAAAGTGTGGGATCTTTCTGGTAATTGAATATGATAATAAGAATATGTGTCTGGAATTTAGAGCATTGTATTTCTAACTTTTTCCATACCTTAGTTTCATACATTAGGCGGTTATGACTTTATTTCCATTATTATACTCCTGCAATATCCATTATCTGTATTATCTGAGATTGATAATATCTTACTCATCACATACTTCATTGTAGTTATCCATAACATCATAATTTAATATTCTCATAACCATATACAATACATATTAAATTCCATGCACGTGATCTAATCCTAAATGTCCAATTAATATTACTGCGGGGAGTGAGTGTAAAATATATTGTCATAATTAACTAACTATAAATAATATATATTGAGCGTTCAACACCATATATAATAATACCCCTCCTTTGATAGATTTACTGCTCTCAGTAAGCGAGAGATCGTGACAAAAGCTTGTGAAATAAAGCAATAGAAAAAAAATTAACAAGATGTAAATGTAAAATATATTTCAACTGGACCATGATAAACCATACATCAAAATAAAGATAGCATCTTCCGACGTTATAAATAATATAATATAATCACATATGAATGTGAATTGCAATTATATTAAAAAATAATTTAGAGTGAGTACAATAATAAATACCCGAGGAAAGATCTTAGTGAGATGAGTACCTCGCGAGTGTAGATCACTAAAATAAAAATAAATTAACAAAAATATAAAAAAGATTCATATAAGAAATAAGAACAAAGTTTGCACCGCCTTATTCAACAAAATAAAATCGTCACACGTATATGTGCAGAACAAGCAACTTTGATAGTGACGAGAAAAAAAATAATCGATATTTAACCAAGCAAAATTATAAAACTAATAAACCTGTGACAAATTGGAGAGAAGAGAGGAGCGTAATGCGTCGAGAAAGTCACTTATTATCATTGCATCATCTAAGAGAGGAGAGATAAAAAGTTTCTGTGCAAAAAAGGCCAAGCGTTTCAGCAGCATGAACGAATAGACCTTCTGCGAATGTAAATTTGAGAATCACACTTCTCATGAAATCCATTCAACAAGAAGGACGCTTCTCTCTCTCAATGAAATAGATATAATCGTGCGATGGTCTCCAATACACTAGAGAAAGAGGAACCCCTCATCGGATTATATAAATTAACTTAGGGAAAATAACGAGAGTATTTCAAATTTGCCCCAGGAGCAATACGAATTTAATTTGTCTCTAAAATTTTCCAGACATTCTGTGAAAAAGGGTAAGTGTATCCTGTAAAGTGGCTTTCTCAATTCAAGCATAAAAAAATCGAATTAGGTAATTTGGTATGGCCTAATGCTTAACATGCGAGAGAAGAGCTTATAACTCACACACTATAAATTATATAAAATTGTAGATAATTTCGATGAGAGTGGTCATATAGAAAAAGATAAGTGGACTCACTCTCAAAGGAGTTATTTAGTTCACAAATATATATATATATCATATAAAAAGTTGCTAGTGCATAGCGTCTCACGAATATAAGGATCACAGCCCCCTGCCCTTCGAGTTCATCGTTTAGTGCGAGAAAAAGAGTAATTTTTAGCTGAGTGTTACGGTTGAAAATTGCACTGACGAAAAATCCATGCATTTATATATATATATACCTAAAAAGGATGATATAACTTTATAAGTAACAGATAAATTAGTGAAAAAGCTTTTAATGTATTTAATTCTTCATATTTTTTGGTGTCTCAATCAATACTACATGAAGCTATTATCTTCACTCTATATACAGATACAATATTGTATAGAATGTCGCAATATTTATCGAGCGAGAGTAGTATTATTAGAGATGTGTGAATTCATGTCAGTATACATGATGAGACTCTATCTATTCATCTCATATAATAAAAATAAATGTGAATTAAATTACCTTAATTAAAATTAATGTCATAAAATTATATTATACTATAATTATACTATAGTTATATTTTTTTAAATTTATGGTACACCAAAAATTTTTAATTGTGAGATATAGTAGTTATCTCTATTATCTTATTCTATTTATTATATTCTTTTATCACTTTTATAAAAACTCATTGTATTGTTAATGAGAGTGTGAGAAAAATTCTGTTTCTTCGTGTGTACTGTTCATAGGACCATACTGTATCATTTGATTTGCTGGTGGATCTATTTTAAAAATAACATAAACATTATTTCATATAATAATCAATCAAAAATATTAAACAATTACCATCATCATATTGCTTTTGCTCCCCCAAACCTTTTATTGTTGAGAGATTGCGGTCGGATAATTCTTTTGTTTTTCTTGCGTAAAAGTAACACCGACGGATTGCGAGTTAGTTTCAAGCTTCTTCTATGCTTTTAATTCCTTTTGAAATATTACCCATTTTAATTTAAATAAAACAAACGTGTGTCATTCTTTAAATTTCCTTTTCAGTTACTTTTGTATTGTGTGAAATCTAGCATCTTATTATGATAATTTAAGAACGTAGCCATTCTTAATCCCTTTCTTCCTTAGTAGAAAGTTCATAGTTCTTATATATTAAGTAAAATTTAGTTAATGGACTAGTATGCACCAACTGGAGTGAGATAAAAAGAAGTAAGACAGTATGAGAGACTAATATGAGATATGTATTGCTGAGAGACCACATGGGAAAAATGAAGTAGACCGAAAGTGTTCTTCTTATAGCATTATGACAGTTAGCAAACAGTAGGAGTTTGGAAGTCCTTTTATACAATTTTTCTTTTAAGTCTTGTATACTTATTATATTAATATTGAAAGTGGCGGAGGAGTTCCGTGGGGTGTTGAAGGGCGAATATCTGGCATAAGTAGCGGGCAGCTTAAAAAAAATAGGGGGGGGTATCCGGGGGGTTTATTGGGGCACCTAAAAAAAATTACGGTATCGGTAATCTGGAACTACCTAAATCTTGATTTAATTATAAGAGTAGAGTAATCGGTATTCCATTATGCTTTGGGCTCTCGTATAATTTGCTTTACATTGGTTTAATATCTGGTTACATTCCCTAATTCCACATTAGATTATTCCGGAACAATTAACGAGAGTGTAAAAGTTAATTAATATAAATATACATAAAATTATAATATTAATATATATATATAATTCATATATAAAAGAATTAAATAAATATATAATTTATATATTTTATACTAAAATTGAGGACATTTCAATTATTTTTAGGTAAAATTGAGGCATTATATATCTATAATTAAAATATTAACGCATCATAAAAAGACTATAATATATGAAATAATATAATAAATTAAATTAATTAAAGAAATTTTAATCATAATGTTAATCAATTGAACTAATTCATATAGTTAATGAGCAATATATTAATCTGACTTAAATTAGTATCCTTTATAGACTATATAAGCACACCTTCTACTAAAATATATTCGTAATGTAAGATATTTTATACAGCAAAATATAAAAAATTAAAGTTATAATTTATTAAATCAATAAAATTATTAAAAATATTATGATGGACAATTATTTATTTTTAATAAAAGTTCAATATTTTTTAATTAAGATCCTTTATTATTACTCAAACCAAGAAATCGCAACAAGTAATTCTTTTTGCATGAATCTCCATATAAATTTGTCTCATCCAAATGTCAGATTAGCTTCTCTTCTACAATTTGAAGACGCGCAAATATTGATCCTATATCTTTAATATTAAAATGTGAAATATATGCTAAAGATATATTCAGTTTGCAAATATTCTTCAATCTTTATAAAAAATGATTTAAAATTCCATAATTATTATAATAATATAATCATATAATAATATTAATATATTATAATATAATTATATATATATATATATATATATTATATTTATAATTATATATTAATATATAATATATATATAGTATATATATATATTATTATATTCATATAATATAGCAATAAGGTTTTTATACTATATATAGTATATATAATATATATATTATATAGATATATAAGTTTATTGATATATCTGTTAGGGGTGAAAGTACCCCTCCTTGGGGGGCACCCCCTCACTTTTGATCAATTTTTTTGCTTTCTTTTAAATATTCTTCTTAAAAGTTGGGCTTGGATATTCGGTGGGGGTTGGGTTGTTAGTTCTATAGTTTATTTTTGGATCTTTGGGGGAAATTTGAGTGGTTTGTGCGTTGTTGCTTTGTTGGTATCCTTTCCCAATTTTTGTATTTTTTCTGTTGTTGTTAAGTTAGTAACTTATTTGGTTGTCTCAATAAAATAAAACTTCAATGTCTTAGCCAAACAGGGGTAAAACTTAAGTGGACCTCAGAATGTCAGCAGGCTGAGGAGTTAAAAAAGGCCCTGGTAAACCTTCGTTTGTTAGGATTATACACAACTCTATGAGTATGACTCCACTGCATACCTATGAACTTTCATGTCAAACGCTTCGACATTTGGCGACGAGCTGCTTCTCTTCCCAGAAACAAGATAAACGCAGACCAATAGTCTTTATATCTATTATCTTCAACGGTGCCCAGAGGAATTATGGGTACGTCATTCTTTCGTCTACAAAAAGAAGTTAACCAAACACTTTACGTGCATTCTAAAAATTCTTTGAGAAGACTTTCTTGCATTGAGTCAAAAGTTCATCATTTTACGATCACATCTCTCGATATAACCTTACAGAATATAAAGTACTAGTCGAATGGTTCGACTAGCACCGCCACACTGGAGATTAAAACAAATTTGGGATTGAAATTCGTCATCACATTGCAGGTAAAAGCCATGTTATAGCCGATGCTCTCTCCCGTTCACCAACAGATCCTAATTCTGATTCTCCTCCGGATCCTGATCTTTCCATACATCCTTCAGTAGATTTTATCCCTGAAGTTGCGAGAGGTGGCGACTCCTTATATCATTGTTTTCCAATTTATTTGTATGGTTCCATTGATCATCCTGGAGAACTTCGAACAGCTGTTATAGAAGAACTTCACAAACATCTACATAAGTATCGGCTACAGAGCCAACACATACAAAAGTTACGACTTTTACAGTTTCCAGGGCAGTTGCCCATTCCAGAATTTATTGATGCCTTTTGTGACCTTTTTAAGGTATCGGTATTTGTCTATTACAATGACAATCATCCAATAGTCCATGGTAGCCAATATGTCAACAGGGTTTGTTGTCTCAAGTGTCTAGGTGGTGTTCATTATAACTATTTGATGCCCACCACCCTTGACAATAGTACGTCATAGCCCTTTTATAAATAGAAACTGAATTAACAGATATCAGTACAGAATTTTTTCAGCACATCTTCAGGAAAAGATTCCAACGATATTCACTTGTTCTTGTGGTACTTCGCTATTCGTCAATACTGTTTCCTCTCTCCTATTCTCATTCCGATCTCTGAATATTCTGTGCTAGAAATTCCCTATAGTGTGTATGTTACGCTAGGCTATGCTACGTTAGGTATTGCCCTACTTGCATGTGCAATGGTGATGATAACATGCATTCATCTCATCTCATCTTTTCACCTATATTAGTATCAAAAACAAATTCTTCTTACACTAAGTAGAATCTTTACATTCATCTCAGCTTAACTGAACACAAAGCCTATAAGATCTATCAAAACAGAGTTTGTTGGCGGTAGTTCAAATTATTATTTTATATTACTTTATATCATAATATTTTTTGGAAGTGTTTCAATTTTTATTTATCTCCCCATTAGGACATATTTCAATAAATTCATCTTATTTATAATATTAATATTAGTACCTGAGATTACAGTGTTGAAAATTTGCCTTAGTAGCAATTCAACCAGATATTATTTTGCCAACAACTCATATGTTCTTCTTAAACTAGACACCTTTTTCAATGTGCAATACGCAGACACCTAAAAGTTGTAGGGATATTTTGTTTTAAAAATTTAAATAATTTTGTAAACATTTAAATTAAAGTATAATACAAAAAAGACAAGTGCACAAAAAAAAAATGAAAAGAATTTAAATAGAATTTAAAAAGAAAAGACTTTTATAATTATTTATATAAAGCACCATCTGAAAATAATTAAAGTGTTATATTAAAAGATAATGTATAGAGAATAAATTATTAGTATATATAATTATTAACTAAAGGATTTAAAGACATTACATAACAGAAAATTTAACAATACTGGAAAGCCATAAAACTGAAATTAAAAGCATATTGATTGTAATTATAAATACAGATAAATCAGAAAATATTAATAATTAATTAATAATTAACTAAATTAAATTAAATACAGATAAATTAGAAAATATTAATTAATTAATCATAAAATCAAAAAAGAAAATAAATAATTATTTACATTTACAATAAATCAAATTTAACAAGAAAATTGGTTAATTATTTGTAAGAAGATTAATAAATTAATAGAAATCAGAAACGATTAATTAATTAATTATTGTAGATAAACAGATAATCAAGTTAATAATTGATAAATTGTTTTGTAAATGGAACAAGTCATTTTTTTTATATATATACCTTACACAGATGCAAATAATAGAACAAGTGTATTTTTCTCTTTGCAGTAATGAAGACTCTCTTAGATGTCGGCGCAAGTGAGCTAGATCTCCTTCGCCGCGAGAAGAAACTGTTAAGAGAAGAATTCAATGCTCATGTCAGGGTTGATTACAGCCCAGGACGCACTATCACTGAGTGTCCTGGCCGCGTCAAAATCCTCATGACTTCAGACGTCGATTTCATTCTCCTTTGGGCACTTACACCATTAGCCTGGCAGAAAAAGACAATTTCCAATGGAGATAAAGAAACTACCGTGTTTGAACCAGCCTTAAATTTCACCGTTGAGGGTGTGCTCACCATTATGGAAGGAAGAACCAAATGTGTCAAAAAGGAAAATACAAGGGTGAGAGTTTATTTGCTCATACCCCTTGTAAAAGATATGTATGTTTTCAACCAGAATCACATCATCAAAGCATCATCAAACTACGTAAAATTTTAGCAGACAATTACAAAGTAGCTAATGTACCTTCGGTTAGGGATATAGATCTACCTCCATCCTATTCTATTGAAGGAGAATTGTTCTTACCTAAGAGAAACTTAAGATCATCAGTTGAAGGACATGGTAGAGATGTTCCAGTAGGTTCTGAATTAATTGTTAGAGACCCAGCAATAAGTGTTTCAAACGTTTCAGGGTTGTGTCATTGGATTTCCTATATAATGATACTTTGAGTTAACCCTTTCTCAAACTAATTTCTTTTTCTACTACTAATACTACTAATATTGCTACTAAACTTTACATAAACTACATAACTTTACTAAATTTAACAAATTACAATAAATGAAATAATGAATGTTTTTAATAATTAATTACTGATTATCTCTTACAACAAAACATTATTTAATTAAATTTAACCTAAATTTAACATTTATAATCACAGTTATTATTATTGAAAATCTTCTGTCTCACCCAAATGAAGGTTAATTAGATATTAAAAATATTGGGGTAAGAAAGTAAGATTTTGTGTTTCAACCCCGCCATCAAAAGTATTAATATTAAATTTAAGTGAAGATTTGTGATTGCCATGCTGTTGGAAGAGAGAGTGGACTTTAGAGAGTTGTGCGGGAGTAGAAACACACACTCTTGCATATGCTACACCTTTTTTCCCTCTTTTTACAGATCATGTACAAAAGAATTCGCATATAATGAACAAGAGAAGAAAAATTGACATCATCGAGACCCATAATTAGCCCAGTCATTTTTGCCACCCCTTATTATGTATCCCTTGTTTTACCGCAACAAAATTGTAAATATTAAAAGGTACCATGGACACAGTTCCAGAAACCTAATACGGAAGATTCTTTTAATATATAGAAATTATTTTAAAACTAACAAACCGATAACATGGATGAATGTGGGAGAGTGCCTGTTAAAAGAAAAGGGGGGGTTCAATTTTAATGGGGAGGGATGAAAGGGAGACTGGGTCCCCTTTCTTATAATGAGGGAATTATTACTATTAAGAGTAAATCAATAAATTTATTTTTTTTTTTGTATAGTGTCAATTTTCAACTAGTCTATCAAAGTATTTTTCTCATTCATGCTTGATGAAAATTCATAAAAAATTTAGTTAAATAAATGTTTTAATGATAATTCATATTTTTGAAAGCTTTACACAGCGTAGGAATATTTCTAGAAAGTATCTTGGAAGAATTTAGATCTAATACAAAGAAAAGCTTAAGGACAGTGAGAGAGGATTTATTAGAAACACAAAAAGCCTCTATTAATAGGTTATTTTGGAATTTTAATTTAGTTGAATAACAGGTGAATGATTGTGAGTGGCGAAAAATTGATGTGATTTGGAACCCGAACAAATTGAAGGACATTAGATTGAAGAGAATAAACTATCAAATAAGAAATGAAGAAGTCTGAAAGAGATATATAATGTTTTACTTAATTGAATCTTGCAAAGGCGAACAAAATGTATTACATTAATAATATGCAAATAATATATATTTTTACAGTGTTTTTATTTAGAATTCTTCATTTTTACAGGAACGCCTTTTTGGTGTTTGTTGGATATCGTAACCATCGAAAGTCAATAGAGGGAAGTGATACTTTGATTTTGGCGTTACTCGCAAGGATTTTGCGCTTGTGACTTGAACATTGCTGTTTCAATCCATGGATGTGCAGATTTGCAGAATCGCTCAAGGCTGAAGACTATCTTTTGACATGTATCGCCTATAGCCTGAATATCAACGTACCCATAATTTATTGGAAATAGGAGAAGAGTCTCGTATGTGAAGAAAAAAGACAGAGTTTAAAGATAAGGAACTTTAATTGTATTTTCTTTAGTCACTCACTTTTCCTCTTCCTTACTAACCCCACAATTACACGTAATTCCTAAAAACCCACTTCTCATATCTATCCACTCTTTTCTCCCACATGCGGCACAGCACGCAAACTGAGGCAAGAAAGAAGATAAGAAGTAGAATAAGTTGTAAGAGAGAGGAGTTAGATGTTTAAGAAATGTATTGAAGGGAATGACCGATTTTGCGAAACAGAAACACGAATAGTTGAGACTTAAGATGAAGCATGAATAGGAAATTTGGAAATATAATAGTTAAGATGAATGCTAAGTATATTTCATCTACATAGTATCATTTGTAAAATAAATAAAAATTGTTGTAAGTTTATATAAAAAAAAAATTTGTACTCAAGGCTGTGTTAATTTAGTTACTGAAATATGAATATTAAAAAAAGTATTGCATATCTAGAAAGATTAAGGAGCTAACAAAAGTGCGCCATTCAGGAGTCACATTCTGGATCCGATCGTTGAAAAGGCAGAAGACTAACGTAAGTATAAGAGATTGTTTGTCTTATGTGTAAGAGAGAGGTGGAGCAATAGATAGGAGGACCTGTCAGGTAGCCCAGAACACATACAATATAATACTTCCTACACAAACTAATTTGTCCCATTTCCCTTGCATTAAAGCTGAACCTGGGATCCTCGCATTGTTTGGCAAGTGTCTACCACTGAGCTACCGGGGCTTTTTTATATAATTACAATAAAAAAATTTATATAGGAATACATGAATACATACGCACATACGCATACATACTATCTCATACATACTATTATTATCATTCATTATGTTATTTTTAAATTCATTGGACACTTTATTTCACTAATTATTAATTAAATAATTACTATATTTTAATATTAATATATTATTAATGATGCATTGCCTTATTGTTTATTTAATAGATAGGGAGGACTTGTCGGGTAGCCCCAGAACACATACAATATATTACTTCCCTACACATTAAACCTAATTATTGTACCCATTTCCACTTGCATTAAAGCGACTGGGATCTTGCTTTGTTTGGCAATGCTTAAGCATTGAGCTACGGGGGCTTTTTTTAATATAAAAAATAAAAAAATTTAATATAAAACTGTCATAAAATACGCGCACATTACGCATACATACACTATATACATACTATTGTATTATCATCATTATATTATTATTAAATTGCTAAACACTTTATTTCACTATTATATTATTTAATTACTATTTATCTAATATAATTATTAATTATTATGATTTATCATTGCACTATGTTTTAATATTTCAATATTAGGCTATGCCGTACCAATATTTCAACTATTATTGGATATTTATTTACCACTATTTCATTAGCTATATTAAATCGTTAACATGATAACTGTATTTTATTAATTTTATACGACAAATCATGTTATTACTATTAGTATGTTTGTTATATATTTTCACTATATATTAAATATTTTACCACTATTACATATTAAAATTGTCATTAACATTATACTGTATTATTAAAACAAAATCACAAATTTATTACTATTGTATATTTACTGGTATATCACCAACATTCACAGAAAGATAAATGTGATATGGAGGGGTTATTCACCTTGCTACAGTGAAGAGATTTTGGAAATTTACTTCATACGAATCGACCGATATCTTCTTTGAAACGCAGCTCTAACCTTCATTTAGTATTTTAAATTTCTCTTTATAATTTTATTTTTGTATTAATAATATAATTAATTCAAATAGCCAAAAAAAATGATTTCAAAATTTTGCTGCTCACTTTTTCCAATGAAATAAATTTCAATTTTAATAATTTCATTCCTTGAAGTCAAAATCATAAATTTCTTTTTTCTGAAATTTCTAGCCTTTCTCTCTCAGCTTCTGCTTTCTTTCATCTCTTCTTCTCTACAATACTCCTCATGCCTTCATCCTTTAATAAATCATCTCTGATATCCTTCTTCTTTCCAATCCCCCTCTCTTCTGGCTCTTCTGCTTTTCGCTCTCCCTCTGGTTTCCACTGAGTCACACTCACCGACGTTCGATAATCATTGCTGCATGTTTAGAAAATGATCGGATCCCGTTGGAGCTTTGGGAACAAGGCAGGAGACGAAAGCTCTGCTCACAGCATAATATAAATAAGAGGGCTAAAAAGAAATTGATGCTTCTAGTATTTTATATGCGAGCGGGAAACCACAAAGCAGTTGCTAATAATAATTAGCGTAAAAACATCATTTTTCAATTATAATGCTAAAAATTATAAATTTAATAAATAGATTTTAAAATTAACTATTATTTTATAAAAGATGTTAATGTATACTATATACGTATTATTACATATTCAATCAATAATTCACGATTTCAGTGTATGGTGTCAATCCAACATGTTTACAACTGGTGAATTTATTATATTGAAGTTTTATTAAAAATTTATTTCTTCAATTAGAAATAAATATTAATATCATTTTATTTAATTCCAAAACACCCAGGAAATTTTCTGAATCGTTTTGATTTAAATTCGGAATGTGGAACAAATATTAAACTGATGAACGTTAAATTTCAACTTGGAAAAATGAAGGGTCAAGAGTGACCTAAATTTTTGACTACTCGTTCAGAGAGGTCAATTAAATTTATACAGATGGAAGATTGATATGTGAAGAGTATATTAACAATCTCTCCTTCAAAGTCAACTCATAATGATGGAATTTTGAAGAGGAGAAATTTTTAAATGACAATTTTATTTCAAAAAATAATTCATAATTTTCATCCAAGTTATTATGCTTCTCATTTAAGGATACTATAATTTGAATCCAAAGTTTCACAAAATATAGCCCCATATTTTTTACAGGTAAGGAAAATTTGAGAACTTAAAACTTTGGCAAAGAAAAGATATATGACATCCTCCTTATCACCTCCCAGTTTATCTCCCACAAATTTGGACACAGAAGGTTCGTTCAGGAATATATTTATATATTATATATATATATTATATATATATATTATAATATATATATATTAATTTATATATATATATATATATATATATATAATTAAAATTAACCTTCTCTGATATATCATAATTAAAACACAAATAACCTTTCTAGTTGCAAAAATTATTTATTTATTTTTTTTTTTATATTAAAACACATATATATTATATATAATTATATATATATATATATAATGGGCGATTCATTTGGAGGTTTGTTTCAGAATCGGAGGAATCGGCTGTTTTCAGGAATCGGAATCGGCAAAAATTGTACAGACTATTTGCCCCCAAACGAAGATATCAAGAAAAACTGAGTAATTAACAATTCCACAATTAAAGGACCAAAGAAGTGGCAATAAATTCAAGTCTTCTTAACTCTTTTAATTAAGACATCGCCGTAAGATTATCTTCTTTGTCTTCAAGACGTTTAAAATATTCTTTCTAGGATTTTCAGACGGTCTTGGTGAGGAAGACATTTGGCAATGTTTCGTAGTTCATCAGTTATGCAATATTGTTTTGGATATATATACCTGTGATACTCGCAAAGTGAGCAGTGAAATATTTGCCTTGTCAGGCTTGTAATATTGGAGCTATTTAAATATAATGCCCTATCTTCGAGTTCACTTTCACGTATTACACAGATATAATATATAATAAGTGATTATACATCAAAATGTTATGGAAGAATTCAATATTCCTACTAATAAAATCATGTTAGAAGGGATAATGCCTAAATCTGGCTGCAGGAGTTCCAAGCAGGATCCAGGATTACTTTGCTTTTTACACTCTTGACACTAGTTTTTAATGATGCTATATTTGAACAAAGAGAGTGAAAAATATATCCATATGCAAAAAATCGTAGGTCATTCACTCTCTTCAAGCTATTGCCAAGTATAGTATGAAGTATATCAGATTTAATTTACCCCAGCACAGATTTATTCAGGAATACAAAACCAGATGTAATAGCCAGTATCATAGCTTTCAAAATTTTTGACAAAAGACGGCTCTAATTTCATATTGCAGTGATCATTCAAAACCTCATGCTAGAAACAACGGAAAGTGTTCTTGAAAAATGCTAAAAATACTTAAACAAAATTTTGTTGATCGGACAAATTTGAGAGCATCAAGAAAACAATGAGATTGGCAATAAATCTCAATATGAAAATTAATAACAGTTTTTTTGATAAGAGTCAGAAAAAAGGACTATTGAGGGATTAGGGTCTTCCATTTGGAATGGAAAATTCTGTAAAAATAGATTTGCATCTTACTTTACTGATAAGATAACTTGTGCTGAATACATCTTGATCCACGCTTTAAACTACATTCCTTGAGAAAAAATTTAAATAAAAATGGAAGATATATTTCTTAGCAATGGATTGTGAAGATATAACATGTTGGATAAAGAAAGAAAACAGTTTCCACTACTTTAAAATAATTTCAGATTCTTCTATTTATCAACAGAATAGGGCGGAAAAAGTGATACTGGAGATTAGAGTTTTAATTCCAGTTTTGTAACCATTCTAAAAGAGAAAAGTACTTTAAAAAAAAAACTCATTACTAAGGAGAAAGCACATATTTGACCAAATTCTCGTTGGTACTACCGTAGTATTCGTCAACATAAAAAATATAAACATTAAAATTCAAAAAGTCCCTTACAATGGTGGTCTTCGAAATTACCTTTTCAGCATTGGGTGTGCCTTGTAGAAATCTTTACTTGCCCCCCTTTTCTGTGGAAAGTGAAAGTCTTCAGAATTGAGGACAATTTATTTCTCCTAAAAAAATCGGATGCACTCAGAAAACAGGAGAAAATGTAAATGTTTTTGCTAACTACAATTAAGAGTCATGATTTGTGACAACAATAATTATGAATTTTGCCCTTCAAGATTTTATTTTAGATAATTAAATATATCGAGGAATTCTTTTTTTTTAACAAAAAGTGACCAAAATTGTTCATTTAGTGTAAGATTTTTAAATATTGCTATCATTTTTCAGTGGATCAAAATAAATAGGTAATTAAATAATTATTTCTTTAGCAGATAAAATATAAGAGAATTTATACCATTAAGTCAAAGTTTTAAATATCGAAAATTAGTTGATTAGCAAAAGACAAAAAATATATATATATATATCATAAGTATATATATATTATATAATAATATTTTATATATATATATATAATTAAATATTATATATATATATATTATATATACAAGAATTGGAAATCGGATCGGAACTTCTTATGGTGATCG
>JABUQX010044648.1:0-37673 GCA_015478945.1 Trachelipus rathkii
TATATATATTGCGTAGGAAATAAATACAAGACTGATGATGTACTTATATGATTTTGAATGAATGAATAATAGTAGTAGAAAGGAACAAATGAGGTTAGATGGAAGGAGACAAAAATTTAGATGGTGCAGGCGGAGACGCCGTGGGAGAAGATCATTGATGAAAGCAGGAATAAAGTAATTTAGATAAAGGAGAAACATGAAAAAGCCTGAAGGTAACTACGCGAACGTATTTGACAGATAAAAGAAGAGAGTCACATCCATCACAACAGCCTGCCGAGCCATTGAAGCGAGTTTGGAAAAGAGAAAGTCTTAGACATAAGTAGCAAGAGAAGAAGGGAAGACCCAATAGGAGTGGGAGTCTTGGAGAGCAGTGACACGTTCCTTCCCCGGTCAATGATAAACTTTGGAATATGGTCCAAGCGCTGTCATTGCACCGTTTATGTGATGTTATTGTGGGCCTTTACTACGAAGGTTCTGCATGGTATTCCATAAGTGTATCGCGCGGGAAAACTAGTAAAATCCTTGTTAAAGGTAGAAAAGTATATCGCCATTTGATCTCGAACACCGAAAACCCACGTAATGGTATAATGCGGAAAGAAGGGAGAGAGATTCCAGATTTATTCTTACGAGAGTGAGGAGTTGATAAAGGGTGTTTCAAAGATCCATTACGAAAAAGAAGGGATAGTAGCAAGTTATGAGCTATATATAACATAAGTGCTGAGAAGGGGCTCAGAGGCAGCGCATTCCATGGTTTTTGTTTTTTTCGGAAGGCTAGGTGTGTGACAGCCAGTATGCGCGTCTTGCCACAACTGGAAGGGAGAAGGTGCTCAAGTAGTTGGAGGGCAGTAGAGAATAACAGTTGTAAACGGAGGGTGCGGGTTCACGCGCGACGGGAGAGTCAACAATGCCATTTACTCAGAGTAAGCCTCGGAGGAGCGAATGCCTTATGCCGGGCTGCTAGTGCACGCTCGCCCAGATCCGCTTCCTAAGTTGCAATTTAGATTATCAAGGCAGTTATGAGCTCCGAATCAACCACCCATGAAATGACAGGTTAAACATGATGGCAGAGTATACGAGGATCACCCCTGAAGTGACGAAGGGAGGAGGAAGAGGATAGGCCCAAATCGTCCAGGGTGGCTGAAGATTATGAATGGAAGCAGTTACGGCTGCAACTCGGGAGGATGAAATTTGGCCTTGTTTCAGGGAGTGTCTGGAGTATTAAGCCACATGAAAATTCATTCAGGAGCGATTAGAGAGCAGAAGAGGTGGGAATCATGGAATAGTGTTACATGAAGTTCGGCTTAGAAGGGATGTCTTATTTTTTCTTTTTCCCCAGAAGGGCCCTAGGAGAGATATAGTGTCAGTAGTTCAGAACAACGGAGGTACCGTCTATCAGCCACGATTCAGCTGCGAGGCGTGGATCACCGGAGTGCCTGGACATTTAGGGCGAGCGACGGGCTATGTAGGGAGATTAAGGGCGTCTGCAGACCTGTTATCCACCGCGTCTTAATGTAAAGTACCGTCTTATCTGACTACCTGACAGATATGAGTATCTCGATGTCCGAAAACTGCAAACTTTGTGCAAGCACAGTAGGTGACCCGCTGCATGTTGTCTAGGCTGAAGCTGAAGATTACGCGTAGCGCAATGTAGTGGATAAGCATGGATGATACCAGATTTTTTTTCCAGCAAACCCTGATAACGCCATGTATGGTCTGGCTAAAGCACCTGCTTGATGATGGCGCTTCAGCGGGAGACCAAGTGACCGTCATCGAGACGAGAGGCGTTTAGAAGAAGATTCTGCAAAGGATTTGTTGAGCGAAAAAAAAAGGATCTTTATTTCCAACGAAGGTTAATAAACCTGAAGATTGATCATTTATCTCAAGTACTTCGAGCGCATTGAATCAATTAAGTATCTCACTTATCGACCGCCCTTTAATTCGCAGATCATCTGATGAAGACGTCTAAATGAAAGACGAAGTCACATCCCAGGATTATAGTAATGCGTAGGAAGCATGACGCCAAATGCAGCCCTGCAATGTACCTGAGCGTGCTGTCGATGCAAAAGTGACCGTATGAAAAAAGAAGAACACGCCAAACAGGATTAGCGGCGATGTGATGGAGTGGTTGGGAGAGAAAGGTATTGAAAAAATTAAGGATGATATAGGCAGGGGGGCTTGTGGCTGCAGCTTACTCACTAGGAGCGTACGGCAAGCGAAGAGGGTTATTACATAGAGAGAATAGGACTAAGTTGTGTGAAGACATAGGTCAAAAAGGTTGTGGTTCAAGCAATCGGGCGCTTGGGCGTGCGAACCGATTCCGAATGGTGCGTAGGGTTGCTGTGTAATTAGTTTGCTCATCCATGCATGGTTGAGGCATTATACTTGAAAATGATCGGCATCTCCACTCCACCACACTGCGTGAAATATGCATCAGACGAGAAGGAGAACTCAATCAAAGGTATATGTTTGTACATTCGAAATCCCCTAAATAGAGGGAGACTGCCTCAGTATTTTGGATGGAAGACATAACAGTCCTCTGAGAACCAGTAGTAAGGGTAATCCAAAAAAAAGGCGGATGAAAATTGTTCTGATTTAGGGAGAACAGTAGCAGAAGCATAGAATATGATTGTAATGTGCGATAGGAAGAAACAGATTTTAAGCCCACAAGAACAAGTCGAAAGTTTAGGAACGGATTCGAGATCTTCGATCACGTGTTTATAGAGGAATGTTTTTATCACTTTACAATAGGGCAGCATAACTCCAACCCGTCCAGAGGCGGCCGGTACGGAAATGTATGATACATAAGTACTATGAGATTGGAGACATATTATTAGAAGCGGAGTTGAAGGGATGAATTCCTTAGCAATCCGCAGAGCTGGGTACTACAAGATCAAAGCAAGCAGTAAAAATTAGGTTTAGAGGTTTAGAGAGGTAGGTATTCATGGATGCATGGCAGTTTAGAGTAGCAAGCCAATTGAATGTTGGTAAGGTCAAAAAGAAAGCCAAAACGCCTGCTCAAATGCTGCTATCATGATCCCGTCGCACAGCACGCATCTTCACACGGACGACACACAGGGAGGCAAGAAGAAAAGGAAGAAAAAAAAAAAAAAAAGAGAAAGAAGAAAAAAAAAAAAAAGAAAAGAAGGAAAGAAGACCAACAAATAGAGCAAAGAAACCAAAGGGGATAGAAATGAAGGGAGAAGGTGATGTGATTATCGGGTACTCGTAGTAAACCTAAATTTTACAGGACGATGGAGGAAAAAACCGTCTATTATGACAAGGAAGGATATCGCTGTAAAATAGAAAGAAGATAGCGGGAAATCGACGAGCTCCGCTTAAAGTTTGTAAAAAGACACTCACGTGAGGCACGTCACACTGCTCATTCTCACTCAAATCTGCGTACATGAAACAAAAAAAAGTACTATTGATTCAACTGAAAAAGAGATAACCTGATAAAATGCTCGTATTATTGAATTAATTGATAATCTCAGACAGTGCCTATCCAAAAATAGGTAAATTTTTATACGAAGCTAAAGTTTCAATCCGAAAAAGGTTGAGAGATAAATTACTGCGTAAAAGAATCTAAGTTAAGAAAGGGGAAAAAAAAATCAGAGAAAAATAAAAACATAAGCTTCAGTCACTATAGCTGAATATGATTCCTTAATTTGGTTGTGAAATCTAAAAGTTTCTTTTCTCAGTAATTTTTTTCAAACCATCACAGGGAAAAAGTAAGAAGTCAGTCGAGCTTAAGTATCCGCGGGTCCATTTTATGAAACTCCGATAGCCAGAGAAACACCAGCAAAAAATGGCTCGAGTACTAGCCGTGATACGATACCATACGACGAGTCTAGAACTGATACATGATCTATCGCTGTCACACTTATTCCCTAAAATAATAATGATATAGCTATATAGTAGTATATATATAATATATATAGATATATGTATAAGCTAAATGGTATATATACCCATATATAATAGATATAGTATATTATATATCGATAATAAGTTATAATACATGTATTATATGTGATTTATAACTAATAAGATATAGACGTGTGTAGGGCTGATGTATGCGTATAGTGATTACGTCATCGCTATATAGGTTGATGCATATTTGAGATTAGGGAGTAACCCGGGGTCGGAACTTCAGGAATTTTTGGGTCTTGCCCGGCAGACTAGGAACATGGTTTCAGGGAAAAAACAAGCTTGACAAGAAAAGTCTGGCCTGGAACTTATACTTCTCAATTGCACGCTACAGGACAAACTCATCCTAACTAGTATAACTTTTGTCTGATTCAACAAGTACGAATGTCTCTCAAGAATTCCTGGCATGTTTGTCATAAGTCCATTGATTGTGAGTCTCTTAGTTCTGGGTAAAGCCCAAAAATTGGGAGGATAATCGCGGGATTATTGTGAAAATTTATTAAATTAATGTAAATAGGAATATACTATATAATAAGCTTTCTGATGGGTTTCAATGTTAAAAAAATCATGAAAATCGATAGTTATGCTATAGCGCCCACGCACAGCTGGGATCGAGATTGTGACGAGCGACTTCGAGCAATGAAGTAAACAGGTAGAATTTTCTTGTTTAGGGATGGTTTGTGAACTCACATACTTTAGGCGGAGTATTTGTCATTCTGTGCTTAGTGGGCTCGATTAATCTCGGGAAATTGCTATGCCCCACTACAGTTTTATAGAGCGCGATCGAATTATGGTGCAATGGCAAATGAATGTGAATTTCTCCATAAAATGATCGCTTTTTATGTTTATTACAAACAAAGAATTAAAATGAAGTTTGTTGTGAATGGAGGCACTAGGGTTTTTGGAATAGAACACAACAAAACAAACAAATTGGAGTTCATATTACAAATAACAACGTGATCAAAACGCTATTGCAGGGGCTTGTAAGGAGTGCTTTCCTTTAATCTGAAGGAAAAAAGTTGCAGATTAAATTGTGTTTGAGTTTTGGCAAAAAAGTGAAAAAAAGATGTACCTGAATATCTGAAGCAAAAGTGAAAAAAAAGTGACGAAATTGCTCGTACAAATAGATTATACATTATTTTGGATAGAAAAACGTGAAACAGAAAATTTACCAATTTCCATTCACTAAAAATTAAGTGTGACCTGTAACTTATTTACTATAACATTCTAATGTTACTGGTAATAGTTTTTGAAGATGCTCAAGATGACTTGAAGTGACGGATTTACGAATATGATATAACAGAAAGGATTAAAGTATACTATAAATGAAATGTTTAGTTTTAGAAAGTCCAGAATGTAAAATGAAAATGAATAATACTAGATAATCTTGAAGAATATAACACTTACTAGTATTTTGTTATCAGAAGAAACAATGGCTAATAAGATATAAAAATTGAGAAGGTGAGGTGAATTAAAAGTGCAAACTTTTTTTGCAAAAAAGTCTAGAATGAGACATTTTTTTTTGTCATTTTCTTCAAATCGCCTTAAAAAGAGACAAAAACAGAAAATCCTTTCTAAAACAAAACAAGATCCACATATTAATAAATCAAAAAAATACAAAGCCCAGGACAAGACTTCCCTGGTATAATTTTCGCCACAGTCTATCTCTACGCGGGGCGGGGGGACCTCTTTTTTTTCAGGATGCCCTGTCTTTTGAAACATCTTAATGTGAAGTGAAGTTAGCTATCCGGTTCCAGGCATCGCTTGGGCCGAATGGCTTGCCTGTGCACCGCTAAAATATCTCCTTTTTTCTGTTATAAAGCCCTCTTAGCGATCTTTCATAAAGGCGTTCCAAATTAGATATCGTTGCCTGCACTCCACTTTTGCTTTCTCGGTCTTCTTTTCGCTTGCTGTCGTCATTTCAGCATTTGTTTCATCAGCAAAAGAAATTTTTTTCTTTTTGGCTCCATTTGTTTTTGAGGTGTCGTTTTTTGAGTTTTCCGTCTCAAGCAGATTTTTGTGGTGGCGCTGTGCAAGGTGGCCTTACGTCAGCTGTCATCGTTCCGAGTCTCGCTTTTTGTGTTTGCTGATTCCTTTCTCGGTGATCATCAAAGTAAGGTCAAATGTATTGTAAGTTTATATCGGCGGTATTATGCTAAAAAGATAGCAACGTCGCCCAATGGACACAGGAGCGCTCGCTGGAGGTTATCCGAAATATGAGCGAGTATAGTAAGGATTTTGATTAAAACATTACAACTATGGCACAATTAATGTGTACTGCTAATAATATCTTTTTGTCAAAATCACATGTAAAATAACTCCAATCTTGGTATATCAAACGAATGTCCCTGCGCTAGGTATAGCCATTTTGAGGAAATGTTTTTAGTCTCTGGCATGTCATGCATATTTAGCCAAAACATTTTCGCTGTCGCTGAACTCGTTTCTTTTGTCCCCGCACTCAACGCGGCCTAATTTATGAACCTTGAGGATTGTCAGTTGCTATCTGACCAACTCAAGACATTTGAAAAAAAGACTGTGACATCCTTCCCCAATCTTCAAAAATTTCAAATTTCAAAAAAGTACTTTATTATTTTCATTATTGTAATTATTTTCATTACACCTGAATAATATTGAAAAAATTAAAGAACAAATTATGTTTACCGTATGTTTCCAGTTCTTTGAGTTCAAATTAAACGATTGTTTGGGCAAAGTTATAGACCAAACTATTTTTTAATTCATGCAGACACGGTGAGAGACAGAATGAAAAAGAAATAATCGAACTAAGTAACCCTATACTTGCCATTAATTAGGATAAACTTAAACATCAACATTGCTTAAAAATTAAAAAAGTGAAAAAAAAAAATGGAACTTAAAGCTAAAAAAAAGTGTAAGATAAATTGGGGAAGGAAGAAAGGCATTAAAAGTTCGAACTCTATTGTGAATGGGAGAGTTTTTTATCTTATTTCGTAGTAAATTAGATGTAAAGCTAATTTTATTTTGAATGATAACATTCATTCGAATCTCAAAATGGGTCTACAACTGCCACCATCGTTATGTTTTGTTTAACATACCAGCAGTTTTTCTACAATTTTTTCGTTATCTGACTTGCTAAAGCCTGTTGCGAATCTGCAGAAAGTTGAGCCAACCCTTACGAGAATTAAGGAATTTCCTCCACGGATTTTGGCGCGGAGCCAATTTTGTTCAACGAAATTTTGCCGTGTCTCAACAAAAAAACAAAACCGCAAACTCGACGCATTTCTTTAAAATGTTTCGTATGCAAAAATGAAAGCGCCATAATAATCATGATATTATCTGGAGAGCATTCATATGAAATGCAACGCCACATAAAATCCTCTCTCTCCATCATGCTGCCAGCTTACACACTTCTCTATTGTGAAGATTAAACAGACTTTCTTGTGTTAACTATTAATAAGAAAGACTGTGGACCTATTAAGTCCTAAACGTAATTACTTATAGGAAAGATAGTACGGAAAAGCAAAACTATTGTTAGATTGTAGTTTTGATCAACGGAACTTCTGGATCCAATCTTACATTTGCTTTTAATTGTGAGGAGAAGACCTTTTGAAAAAGTGGAAAGGTTCCTCGTAAAGTACCCCGGTACACGCCTTCTATAGGAGGTGTCAAAAATCGCGGCCTTGGTGGGATGGTTGGCCGTCGGGGCTGAGACGACGGGGACGCGAGCAGAAGTAGCAGCCAGAGGTTGAGCTGGAGAGGCTGGAACTGAAAAACTTTTAAAAAATCGAGTTCTGGCTGGAGAAGTTCTGGTACAGAATCCCTAATATATATATTATATAGTTATATATTATAGGGTGTAAGCCGGAAAATTCGGTGCCGGCCGGAATTTCCGAGTTCGTCCGGACGTAGTTTGACAGTTTTTTTTCCGGTTTCCGTTCGCCCTGGAATTTTTTCAAATATTCCGGCCGGAACCGGAAGTTTTCGTACAACACTTTTAAAATTTTGTGGTAACTAAAAAAGAATAAAACTGTTCAATTTCAGTATTGGAGGACAATATTTTTTGAAACGTTTTTCATTGCAAAAATTAATTTCCTGGCTTTGGAAAATGTAAATAATTTCTCTGGATATTTGGAAGAGACTGGAAAGGCAAGCAATGTTTGGCTATCGTACTCGATGGCTATAGAATGTAAGGAATATGGGAGTTTAGCGCCTTTGTTCACCTGTCGCTCCTCAATTGAAGGTAAGATTCTTTCTTTTCTCTTCTGAGATTAAGAAATTTGATTTTTCCGGTAAAGGAAAATTTCCATTTCTTAAGAGATTTCAAACCGGTTTGTATCCGAAGTAATTATTTTCCTAAATTTTTTTCTCGTTTTCCTTTGTAACACTACACTGATCCTCGCTGTAACTATGTCACTTTCTTAGCAAAACTTATAAAAACTAAGTATCTTTGCAGTAGTTTCTTTTTTAATGCGCCTGGATGATTTTGCAGGATACCGTGTGTAAGATCTAAGTTTTAGTTGTAGAAATAATGCTCGTATCTCTGAAAATGAACTCGCATCGCCTGAACCTTCTTCTGTACTGCTACTAGTATTATCACTTTCTACCTCAATTTATTTTTTTTGCATATTTCTTCTCAGATTCCATTTTCTAAACTCAATTCTCTTATTTTCTTAGAAAATAGTCAGTTTATATCTTGGATCTACTAAAGTGTATTTAATTCAAATGTATCTTTGATTAAATGACATAAAACACCTTTCATATTTATTGGAGAAATCTCATCTTGATATTAACTCTGCGTGTCATCTTCTCATAGTTTGAGAGATATGCTGGAGAGCACTCCACATAATAATAACATAAATCATGAATATACATTGGATTTTGCCTTATATGGTTTCGTAACCATTAGGAGAATTGTTTTGTGACTCATAAACTCTCTGTATATTCAAAAGTATTGGCGTCCATGGTATTAGCAGTTCAAGAGCTTAAATGTGAACTGAAGTTTAATTCTGAGGTACCCATATACAACTATGCACGAGGGCTTGCATGTCAACCACTCAGACATTTCTTTCTAATGAACAGTCAAAGATATGTGCTAAGTTCCAACAACAACAACATCCTTGAATATACACACACACGAGGGGCTATGCAAGATTGGATGTGCAAAGTCCGTCTTTGTATTGGCTTGTCTTCAAGCTTAATTACAGCTCAACAAAAAGGAATGATTGAAATGTGTCACAAATCTTTCCTACACTATTCTAAATCTATAGATCACACACCCTGTTCACTTTGAGATATACAGGCATCTTTAATAAATTAAAATAGTTTATGAATAAAACAAGAAAAGACTTGTGTATCATTAAGTCTGCAGGGCCTCCAAAGTTTCAATGTGTATATCTACACAAAGGACATCTTCCATCTCGAAAGACTTGTCAAATGAGATTTTGTTAAGAGGAAATTCCCCAATTAATTCATCGTAATTTTTATACAAAACTCAGTGATCATTGAGTACAAAAGATGAGAACCTGGGAAATAACTTTTCAATGGATATCATAAACGGAGAAACCAGTCCAGTTTTTTCAAACGTCCGGCCTTGGCAGTAAGCCAGGTTTTCAGGATTAATAACGATAATAGAAAATAGTAGTTTGATATTACGTTAGCGCTCTCTATATCATATCCTGGTAGTAAATTTATACGTGAATCAGCCTTTAGATATAGATTCTCGAATACTGCTGGATCCTCAATTTCCACGCAAATCCTGTATTGAAGAGTTGGGGTAGACATGTTTCTCTAGCAGAAATATTTTCTACTAGGAAATAGGTAGCTGGTATTTTGGTTGAAGAGTGGTGCAATAAGTTCTACGTGAATCGCCTCCTCTTCTGACTGTGGAAATGCCCGGATTAACTGATCATTGCAGATATAAAATTCATTATTTGTCTGGTGTGGGTTGGGGTAGCATCGTGAGGATCGGCGTGAGTGCTGCCAATCTTTTTTGAGGGAAGGGCGAACATAAGTATGAGGATTCAGGTCATGTAGCTTATGTTTCTTCATGGCTTTACTACATTTTAAAATTGTTTGGACTCCAGGATCCTATTCTTTCCTTCAATGGATGGATTTTCACCATCATGTTTTATCGAAGCTGGCGCTTGTAATCTAATAAAGAGATTTTAATGTTAGAAGTTATAAAAAATGTATGTTGTTTTTTTCCATTTGTTTTTTGATTTCTGTTACATTTTCTTTATTATAGGGGTTAAAGATGCGAAGCGTAGGGAAAGTTCATATCTAAAAGTCTCCGGTATCTGGCCGAATTTTTTTTTGTGATTTTCCGGCAAATTCCGGTTCCGGCCGGAACTGAAAATTTCCGTTCCGGTACATGAGTTCGAATTAGTATTAGGTGAATATATTCTTTGGCAAATATACTTAGTATTGTTATATTATATATATATTAGATATATACTATAATAAATATCATATGAGATATATATATATAATATTAATATATAGTATAGAATTAATATATATATATACTAGATAAATATATATATAAATATATAGAATATTAATATAAAATATAATGAAAGTTTGATAATACTCTAGTAACATGTACACATACGTCGGAGAGTGATGCGCACGAAAAATCAAACATGCACCAGAAAATGATTTTAATCTGAGGCTGGAGAAACAAAATTTAAGTTCTGTTTAAGTACCCTCAGAGTTATCAGACCATTGCTTGTTTCTATGGAACGGAATAGTAACTCATCTTAATACAGATGACATGATCAATGCAGAGAATGGAAGTTATATTGAAGGAGGACTGTAATGTTTAAAGCACAACTGTGCTCAGCAAATGAATTTTTAAAAATGGTTCATATTATAAGACTGTTAGGGTCAACAGTTAATAAAAATATAACAAGCCACAAAGTACAATGATAGTAACACATGCAACAGTTAAACTTTGATTCCATTTTTTACCATTCAACATTAAACTTTAGTGTGAAGAGGTGTGCTTATTTTGTGCAAACTAATTTTTCAATTCTATGAGCAGTATTAGAAAAACCATAGAACTCGAATGGATGGAAAGATTATGATCCGAGCATAATACAGTTCATGCAATGCTTTAGCTTTGTGTTTGCAGTAATTTTTCAATTCTATGAGCAGTGTTAGAAAAGCAAAAACGAAGATTATGATCCACATTAAGTCATGCAATGTTTAGCTTTTGTGTTCAATAGTGTTGAAAATATTTGCTCACACAAAGGAACTAAGGAACATCAGCAAAAAGTTCTGAGAAACCAACTACAACAGTAAACTTCACTGGTTTTAGAACAGAGATTAATCTTGGAAAGTTTCAATTACAACTTTTGCAAAGCTGAGTCATTCACTAACTTATGGAATTCTTGTTTCATACCATTTGGGGGGAGATACATTAACAATGAATGAGTTTTTAATTAATTTTGATTGCAGCTTACTCAGTTTGGTAAAGTAAAGATATCCAATGGCTAAGAATATAAATAAATGCAACTAAATCCATAGAAAAGTCACATGTTTACACAAGCTGCACAAACTGATTTTCCACCATCTTTGCTTTTATCAACTGCCTCACCAGTGTTCAAACATGCCAAGAATTCCACTTTGAAATTCCCTTTATGAAGCTCTAACTTCTTGGTGAATGACCTTAGTTTGTTGATACAATTAATAACTGTGATAAAACTGCTATGGAGGGATAAGTGTAAAGTAAGAAATAAGAATATATCGTTCAGGTAGGACATCTTCTGAAGTCACTGACTGTCTGATGATAATATTATATCCAATAATGACTTTGTCTGGTTGTCTCATTTGAAGAATTTTGAGAGTTCCTCTTTTTGTGATTCCACTCTTGATACTGTGTTTTCCAGCAACAATCACCAAACCTTGGTGTGAAAGAACTTTTTATTACTTCATCACTCATGGAATAGCAAGTGAAAATGGTTTAATTTTTACACAAAACTTTTTATTTTTTTTTTATAGGTTACCACACAATTCATAGACAGGGCCCATTTCAAGGAGCAGGCAAAATTATAAATGAAAGAAAACCCACCCAAGCCCAAACCTAATGCAAATATCTCAGGTGAATGCAGTGAAAGGAGGCACTGCAATGAGCAAACCTAGAGTTTCCAATATTCACACAAAATTCATGCAAAAGCAACGCACCCCATGTGCTACAAGGGTGATGCAATGGTAGTGGATTGATAAGAGTTCAATTTCTTCAGTCACTTGTCATTGTAGTACCATGGATAGAGAAACAGACATATAATCAGAGTTTGAAATAGGAGAGTTTTACATTCTTTTAGCCTTTGACGCACCCCTATCCAAAAGATGATGGAACTGAAGTTCACCTTTATATAATTTGAATACCCGTGCAGAAGAAAAAAATTCCCAGAACCTGAAAACTCTCAACTTCTTTGAGGCCACCTATGAAGCCATAATAATATTAGATTTTCAAAATAATTTATTGTTTATCTTCAGACCAAGTATGGTTATGTTGTTCACTGGTGAAATGGTAGAGTCACTAGAGGAGATAAGAAATTAGGGGTTTTGAGAGGGAGATGTGGAAAAGTTGTTTTTAAGAGTTGAATTTCACAAGGTTGAGGTGAACTGACCTGGAAATCTCATGAAGACCAGTAAGAACAGAATTGGAAAGATAAACAAGTCAAGAAGCAACACTAGATGCAAAAGCAGCAGATTTGAAATGAGTAGAAGAATGGTGAGTTTAGTCACTGTCTTAAGAATGAGCAGAGAAGAGCGGCTGAGATGATCACTTTTGAAAAGGAAGAAAAGTTGGATAGAACAGGACCTTGAGGGACAGTACAATTAATAAGAAAGAAGAGGAAGCTCCAACGTGCCAATATGGAGCAATCTGAGAAAACTAGACGAGTAAGCAAAGAAAAGAATAAACTCAAAGGAAGAGAGTATAGAGAGTAACAATGCATGCCATAAACTGTCAAAGGCTTTCAATATGTTGAGAACCACTACACAAGACTCACTATAGTCCCTAAGGGCAGACCATAAATCAGTGAAAGGAAAGCATGCAACCAGCTCAAAGTTTTCAATACATCAAATAACACCACACAAGACTCTCTGTAGTCCCTCTAAGGGCAGAAAGAGTTGTATTTTTAAAATATAACTTTCCTCTAAAACTGTTCAAATATTAAAGATGTTTTAATTTACTCAAAAATGGGTAGATATTAGAGATAATTAGTTATGGGATGCATGAGAAGTTTCACCCTCATTCCACTCCTGAAAATGAGTAAACACATCAAAAACATCTTTTTTCCAATGTTTCTGCTTCTTAACTGATTTTTTTTTTTTTTTAACAGGATATTTATCTGGCAAGAATCATTGGTAAGTCTCAAATGGTTAATTAAAAACAGATTTTGTCAATAAATTTTTAAATTTTGTATAAAGTAGCCTATTATATTTAAAATAAAGATATGTATCCTCATAGGAAAAAGTTCAAATCCTAACGACATTACAGGTACCTAGCTGCTAACCTGATTATTAATCAATGCTTAATTAGATTGAGGAAGTTGTGGCTGCTATATGTATAATATAAACATTGGTATATGTATCTTTAAATTTTGGTATTTGCATTAATATTGTGATCAGTATTGATAAAAATATTTATTGGTAAAAATTTTATCATCACTCCATCCCTTATATATATATACAGTGTATATATATATATATACTCAATGGGGGTAAAAAAAAAACAAATCCACAAACTTTGACCCTACGTTTTAAATATTTGAACTGGAACATCAGTTAAGTTATTCATAATGAGCTATGGAGTATTAGGTGAGTGGATAGAACATATTCTTATTTTAATTAAAATTTTGCTATGTTAAAGTCTTTCCAAAAATACGAAATTTTATTTACACACATCTCTCAAAAATTTAAATGGGTAAAAATAATCCAAAGAGCGCCTCTCGTGCACTGCTCCCAACATCATAACATGTATGGTTGTTCTCCTTTCAATATTAATTATTTTTGGACTTTTAAAGTTTCATTCCCATGTTCTTAATAAAAACTAAATTATAATTAAAATTATATTTGTTCTTATTATGATGAAAACATGAAATTATTTCTTATTTGATAATGGGAACATACATTGACATAACTCAGATTAACTCAGTTTTGCAAGGCTTCCTCTTCCCTTAAAGTAAAGAGTAGGGTCCCACCTTCCTTTTTTGATCCAAGGTATCGGAGTCAAGTAATTAATGTGTATAAAGGATTAATCTAATTTGGCAATCCCCGTAGATTTTCTGCAATCTGGATTAAACTGTTTATTTTTAGGTATATCATTTCCATTATAACCGTATCACGTGCTTTTCTCATCATTTGGTAAAATTTTTAATATTTTGCCCATAACCAGAAATATTTTAAATGGTTACGTATGACCGAATAAAAATCACCCGACTTCTAATACTTTTTAAATTTTGGTATGATTTTAAAACTTTCTAGAGAATGATTTCTTGACACAGTTAATATTTGAGAGGTTGATTGCACTCATCCGACATTCTCATACTACTCAGTGAACGCTCTTCTGAGGATGAATCTCTATGTGAATGAAATGTTATTCTGCAATTTTCTTTTCTTTGGTTAATTTTCTGTAATTCTCTTACGACTCTAAATCCTATATTTAACAATAGCTACTCTTGGGAACAAGGCTCTTGGGATGTGAATGGATGGGATCACACTTTATAACAATATTCAAATGAAATCTCACATCTCTTTGGGTATGAGACTAATTTTCCCATTCTTTTTTTAATTTATAAATATTGTATTATAAATATAGAATTCAATATTTTTTCATATTGTTTTGTATTTCATTCTCTTTATATGTAAGAATAAAAATATAAATTGAAATAACTAAAAAATTTTCATATTATCACTTATTTCTGTATATATATATACTGTTTTTTATTACCACATAAATACACGCTGCTATTTTTTAAAAATATGTAAAGAAAAAAATAGATTTTATATTTACCATTGGTCAAACTTAGTGGGGTAACAAAAAATCTTATATACAGAAAACCATGAATAATATGAACATGAGAATCTTTATGATTTAAGAAGCGCTACCTAGAAATGTATGCATGACTTGGAAAAAACAAAAATTTTAAACGATATACAGATAACATTTAGAATTGTAGGTAATTTGCGCAATACATTTAAAAAAGTTAAAATGACAAATCAATAGAGGTCAATTTACTTCTACTAGAAACTTTGATGTCTACACACTTTCCTTGTAAAATTAGGTGAAATCTGTATACATATTTCTACCATCTATTACAACTATTGTGCCATTCTAAAGAGTCGTATACGAGAATACCTAGTAAACTGTCTCCTTGGAAGCTAAATTCACGAGTTTCCAATTAAAAATAATCTGTTGTTCGTCAAAATAATAACTAATCCTCCTTTGATTCTTTAATAAGAATCTTGGGGAAATCTTTATAACTGTATGACAGTTATCCTTTCTTATAATTGAGTAATATTTTATTATTTTCTTAATTATTATATCTTATATACTATAATTTAATAAATATACGAGTGTTTGTAATCAGTTACTCCTGACTCCCGAGTATGAAAATTTTGAAATTTGAAATTCCGGAATATATACTGTGCGGAATAGGAGTAAATTTTATTTGGCGGTAAAAAAATACTTATTAATGCACTTGTGTGCCTATGTTACAGTTAAATACATTAATATGAAAATTTACTTTAGAAATGGTTCATCATCCTTAGATGAATTTAATAAAATTTTTTTTTTAGTAATCAGTCTATGAACATTCTTTCATAGCCATGGTGAGGTAAGCTGAGCTACGAGTGAGGCCGAAGATAGTTTAGGAATGGTTTCTGTATAGGCGAGTTTCCAGAGGGGACATTAATCGTCACAAAATTTTTGACATCTATGATAATATAGGAGACATCTAATAATCTTTTAAGTAGATTGCACATGGTAACGAGATACCAGGGGCAAACAAGAAATAGAAGAAAGCAGCCATCTTGATATAAGAATGTATGCATTCAGTAATAGGGTTGATAAATTTTGGAAATGATTTGCCACAGGGGTTAATTGGTGGTTACTCAAATTGCAATATTTAAAGAAAGGGTTGAGATAGTATAAATGGTGGGTTGGTACACATTAGTAATTGTTTAGAGAAGCAATTGGCTGGTCTTTTAAGTTATAGTGTATAATTTTACCTCTGTAAGATAAGATTTAGTTTAGTAAGCATTGGTGGTTTGGGGTACATTTTCATTTGTTTTTTTTTTTTTGACTAAGCCCAAATTGGGATTTGTTTTACGAATTTGACAAGCCATAGAGGCTTTGTGGTATTTGCAGAGAGAATGTTTGTAGTGGTTGACTGGGGACAGTCTCCGTAAGCTAGTGTTTTACTGTACCCTAATTTCTTATGTATGCTTTTTTATAGAATGTTTAATTCTCTCCTTTATTTTTCCAAAAATATAGTTTTATTTATACCATAAAAGAAAATTAAATAAAGTTACATATTAAGAATCGCCGTGGTGAATAACGTTCACTGTGATCTGCAAAAGTTCTAATGGGAGATTTAGTCAACATTTCGTTCTAAGCATAATCTGTTTTGATTTAAGCAATCTAACTTCTGTCAAAGCTTCCAGTTTTAACATCTTTCTCTGCTCTTCAATTTATGATCTGTGGATAATTTTTTTTAACTTTTATATCTTTCTTTGTTATATGTTTGACTCTTTGGATGTATCTTCATAATCTATGGGCAGTCTCTTCATTAGTCAACATTTTTGAGTAAGGAACTTATGAAATTTCATAATCTTATATGCTGTGCATGTTCTTTGAAGAAATCCAGACTATATTTCTTATCATAGATCTCCACTAAAATTGATTTTATTTACAGAAAACGCTCCTTCCACTGTCGCATTTCCATATTGATATCAGTACATATTTACATAATTGCCTAGCATAACCTAACTTAACATTGATTCCCAGGTACTATAAGAAAAAAACTAATCAAGTCTCTTAGAAGGATCTAAAACCATCCAAAAATATTTGAATTCTAATTTAAAGGTAGAATACTTCACTGCAAAGTAGTTGTGTATTGTGCTCTTTACTTTCTAGAACAGAATCTGCTTTCGTTATGGTCGTCAACCTCCTTAGCAATAAATCAATCTTTGTTTCCTTGATTCTGGCTGAGTGAGAAAATTATACTAGATCCAAATTCGGATTATATCAGTTTAAGAGATTAAATTTAAGAAAGGCTCTATGCCTCTATCTATGCATCAACTCACTAATATTTGATTTTTTATAGAAAAGTAAGAAAACGTTTTTAATGATGTTGGGTCCTTGCTACTTGATTAATTCAAATGGTTTCCCTCTTGAATGGTCTATCATGCTTGCGTCCCATGTAGAATAGAAATCAATAGTTCTTCTTACATAGCTTTACGTTGCCTTGGACTATGGTTCTTTACACAACCACGTGATAAAACTGTGGGTCAGTTTGCGTCAACCATGGTCGTTAAAGTTAGTTTTTTAGTTTGAAGTCATTTCTATATAAAATAATAAAATACTTTTCAGAAATAAAAATAAAAATCACTCGTCGTCATACTAAGAAAAAAGATAAAAAAAAAAAAGAAAGAAAGAAAAAAAATTAAAAAAAAACTCAAAAGTATTTTAATCAACTAAAAATGAAAAGATATATAATAGATTAAGTCATGGTGCATAATTGCAGTCTAAACATTTCATAATATGATCTAATCACCTTCAACAATAGATGGAATCTTGTGAACGCGCTCTGCTAGACAGAATAAAGTGGAAATAGTAGTAGGTAATAGTGACTAAAAATAGATAGAGAAACAGGAAGGAAAGGTAGATTTATGGAATTCAATTCCTTGCCCAATGCCCTTTTCATCCTTATAGTCAGATACAAAAATTTAAGATTAATAGAATTATACATAGAAAAAACAAATATCAAATATTACTTGGTTTTTATGTTTTACATATGATGTGTTTAAATTTTAAAATTTTCCGCTGACTTTCCTCCGCATATCTTAAATACGTTTCTCTCTGCCTATTTTTTTTTTTCATATATAAATATAATGATATATAATAATATATATATATTATATTATATTATTATAATGAGTATAATTATATAAATTAATATAATTAGTAAAATAAGTATACGTATATATGAATAGTAATATATATAGTGGTCTGGTCATTGTGCGCGGAGGTGAAGGAGTACTGCTCCCTCACATTACTCTCAGACGTTTAGAGTAAATTGGCAGAAAATAGTAGTCTGTGTGGTATAATATAAGTATACAAGATATTAGCCATGTAGCTACATATTGGCATTGGCATGCCCCCGATTGTGTAGCCGTCCAGCAAATACACTAATTCTACCAAAGTTACCAAGCTCCTGTTGTTAGGCTGTCACTGTTCTGATGGTTTTGCTTTGTATTGTTCTCCATAATTGGTTTATCAGTCAATGAATCAAAATCTTATATTCAGAACTTTTTCTGATGTTGAAGGATTATTGAATTTGTTCATTACGGGTAATACTGAATTACCTATTTCTGTGTTGACCTACAAAATGATTGGAAAAAATTAGGCGTGTCACTTTCGTGTGTCTGAAAATGACACAAATTCTGTGGTCCATTACATTTGAGACATAATAAGTCTTAAATAACTGTTAGGGTGCTACAAGTTCAGTAAAGATTCAAGCACGTTATTAAATTTATTCATGTGTGATATGTAAGGGCTTGATGACTCAGTGGTAAGTGAAAAAATGAAAAATGATTCATGTTTGAAACTATGGTTGAGCATGACTACAGTTAATAATTCCCTTCTCATTACTTTCACTATAAAGAACACAGGTTAACAATATCTTAGTGACCTAAAAAATTCTTTGTTTTTTTGGGTAGAAAAACCCCCGTCTAGTCCATTTGTGAAATAATCAATGATTCTTAAAGTGGATGGTATATATTTCTGTATTCTGTGGCTTTTCCAAGAAATAAGTTTATATGGTGGAATTTCAACTCCAATACATGTATGTATGTGTACCTTACAAAGTCTAATCTGAATTTTTAGTGTAAAAAACAACATACAGAAATGTTGTGCTGATTTTGTGTGTGCAATTAATGGTGCCCGAGATATGAGTGAATATTGGCAGAAAGTACAGTAGAAGAACTAAAGAAACTGACAAAGAATGATTTTGTTGTTGTTAAAAAACTCGTATGTCCAACTTGCAGAAAATATCTGAATAAGCGGCTTGAAGGGGTTGAGGACACTACATATGTATCTCTTAGATCAAACTGATACAAATTCAGAAACTGGAACAATATGGTAAATGCTGTAGAAGCAGTGGATACAACTACTGCTGCCATGGGTGTATCATCATTAAAGTTTTGGAGAATTAGTAAACGACTCATTAGGATATGCCAAATGAAGTTTCTCAGTTACATACAAGCGCATATTAACACTGATGTGCCACACTGGCTTTGGGAACTGAATGCCAAAAGACATCAATACAAGAAGCCTAACGTGTTCTAATACAAGATATCTGTCTGCCAAAATGGCAAATAATTGATGGAATGTTTACTTTTGAGTCTATTAAATCCTGAAGGACTTAGTCTTCATCAGGCTGAAGAAAATACAAATAACTTTTTACAAAACCAGAGACACATGATGTTGGATTGGACTACAAGAGCATCAATGACATAAGGTGCTGTGTATTTGAAGGATGGTTAACAAAAAACAGCGGCAAAAACAACCAAAACACGTTTATGTGCAAATGCATGCCATGTGGCTTATGAGGAAGAATGTGCAAGATTTTTATCAGGATGAAGAGTACAACAGAATATGTTTTTTGGGAGAAATTGAAGATAAAGTATCAGGCATTTGTACTGTGGCAAGGAATAGCAAGGAAAATAGAATGCGGCTGCTTGTCTTCGGTGTAATTAAATGAGCTATAATCATAGAATTTTCGACAAAAATATCGCTAGATGTAATATTGCATATTTCAAGAATTTTGTAAGTTTGTAATTCGAAATGGTGTATAGTTGGGCTAATCAGGAAACAACGTGATATTGTGTATGCATGACTCATTCAGAAAAAAAGCTGTAATGCGCTACAAGAGATCTCATCATTGACAACTGGTCTGCAATATCAGCGTAAGGGAATAGCGATGGTTTTAGGGGTTGGGATTAAAAAAAAACGTTTGTTTTTTAAAAAAAAAAAAACACTTCGTTTTTTTTTAAAAAAAAAAAACGCACGTTTTTTTTTTTTAAAAAAAAGACCAATGCCTATAAATTTTTTTTTTTTTGTGGTTTTTTTTTTAAAAATATTACTTTTTTTTCATGATATATCAGCTTTTAGGTTGTATTTAGCATTTAATAATGTTAAATACAGTGGATTATAATTTGTTAAAAGAGGTATGCAGTGATAACGGAAGTAGGATTGTATTCTTAGTAAATGTTTCTAGTTTGTGCTCTAGGGCAGTGATTCCCAATCTTTTGTACAATTCACATGAATGATTATTCATTATATAATTATTGATTTATTATTGATTTTATACGTGCAAGGTATATATATATAATATAATAAGTATATATATACTATATATATATACGTTATATTAATATGATCATATATATTATAAGTATATATTATATAATATAAAATAGTATATAATATACATATATATAAGAATTTTCATCTACCTTTCTTCCCAAGACTGGTGGTAATGTGCGTAAGAAGCATCGGAAAAAGAAGAGCAGTAGAAGAATAATGATAAAAAGTCGAAAAGGAAAAGTCCAGACCTTAACGCGCTGCCCCGTCTGTACCATTGACCTAGTATAGACCTCGTCACAGTGCAGAAAATTGCCACTCTATGACTCTACGGGCGTGGCGAGGATTCCTCATATGGAATGACGTTCAGTGTAGTGTTGCATACTTGCCCGGTGGCCACAACATACCCCCTCTACAATACCTCCGCCCATTCTCTCTATATGCACTTTATTCCGCGTCTGCCAAAACTCACATTTCTCTTCCTTCAGCATTCGTCTTACTGCAATGCACTTTTTTCTCTTCGATCTCCCGCAGTCTGGTGGTGTTCCATACACAGCTACGCACTATATAGAATCCGCTTAAAAGCCGGACTATAAATTCATCCTCTCACATGATCAAACCTATCCGGCAACAAGTTATTATTCTCTCTTTACATGATTCATTTCACACACACAACTCTATAATACCAGCTCATTCTTATCAATTCTCTCCTGGTATTTTAGCGCATGCCCCGTAAGGATTGTCCATCTGAACTACAGATGTGGATTGTCGGGGTTGGAACTTATGTATTTATAATCTTCTTATCGAGACCATAGTTGACTACTATACGCAATTAGTAGCACAGGTAGACAAACATATGCGTATAGTGAAAGACCCCTAGGCATCTTCTATAGGACTTAGTCACTAAGTACCATTCACGATCAAGGCGGTTTTATATGCACAACCACCTTTGCCTGGATCTCAAATTACCTTAAAAATTGTAAAACTCGAGGACACTTGGTTCTGTGCTGCTCACCTATCGTAACACATGAACTGTCACAATCTGAGGACTGTCCTCATTCACTAACCATTGTAACCATTTACTCATTGATTCCTACGTCTTACTTTCATATACCTCGTCCTCTTTAAATAACACACCGGTTTGAAGCCAAAATCTCTTCTATCCAATCCCGTCAACTCTCAAATTCGCTCACAGAAGTGCAAAACAAATTCGCTATAAACATAGGGCACCCTCAGCTGAAACCCATTCTCTCATTCATTCTTAAATACCATTTCTCTGTCAATCACGATCATATCCCAACGTCTTCAATTCTTTTGCAGTTAACCCATCCCTTCATGACAAATTGAAAAACTACCAAGCGAGACATAACACAACTGCTGCCTTCATGCTTGCTATTAATACTAAGAACTAATCGACTTGTATTGACACATGATGGTTCCATTTATCACCCATCTGGCCTATATCGTTCTACATTGTTTCTTTATTCATTCAGAAGCCAGCACCAACAAATATTATCACATAACACCCGTGCCATTAGAGCTCCCTATAGACCTTAATACCCGTTTGTGGCAAATCATAAACTTAAATACATTTATTCTTCTTTTCCCCTATTTCTTCTACAGTCTATTTTGCTTCAATGTGTAATCTGATAGGCATTGCACATCCTCGTACTATACCATAACCTAAACAGCATCCTTGTTCTTACATCCAATCAGTCTATCAGTCATCTCTGGCGCAAGATAAAGGGACACCTCCTTTTCCGACAATATAACCTAACATATTCTTCCCTGATATACAACTCAATAGAACTGATTTCCCTATAATTTCTATCAGTTTCCTTTTTCTCCTTTATCGCTTATATATAGCGTACTATTGGACTGTCTCACTTACATCTCGGAAACTAATCCCTCCATAAACGCTATTATTACAACAACTGTCACATGATAATCAATCAGCAAACTTGCCTCCGTGTCTTGAGATCATTCAGCCCGTATTTCATACTATGCTACCTGAAGATTTTACCTATCTTCAATCTATTTCACTGCTACACCATTCTTCCTCTCTATTGCTAGAGCTGAACGCCTCAGACCCGACCCTGAAAATACGTATTCTTCCTGCGAATCATCAAGACCCAACACTAAGTAGTCCACTATTCACTCATGTAAGCTGCCCAATATAATAGCATGATTTTATAAAGGATGTAATTTCAGACGTTTGATCAGGCAACATCTGCGCTCATTCAATATTACAGAAATACAACAGCCCTATTGCATTTTATCTGATGGCAGATTCCGCCTTTTTCTAGGATTTGTTTAACATCTTCGGCGGCTGTCCTTCCAGAAAGAGCTCCTATCTTGTATGTCACTTCATTCATACTCTACTTTCTCCAACGTTGTCATGGTTACCTTCTTTCTTCTCTCATACGAGTTACTGTCAGCTTTTAGGCATTTTTTTTCCTCCTTGCATATTAATATTCCAAAGCATGTTTCTTTGAAATTTTCACTGTCATGTTGCTTCTATGGTACTAATCAACACTTTTTTATTTAACTTTTATAGCAACTCGCTTGCTACTCTTCATTACCAACAATCGTTCACTGTTATTCTACTTCCTACTGTTAGGCACAATAGCCACATGACTTTTTTTCGCAGACGCATGAACAATTGCCTGTCATTATTTTACAGTTACAGCTTGATTTACACCTACGTCATTACTGATTATCTGGTTGCGATTCGTTTCTTGACGATACTTATCCCTTATTACCATTGTATTGTCACGTAAACTTCTCAACGTTCTTATTTTCAGACTTTACCATGATCTCCCTTTCCATACACTTCCCCCGTTGTGCAATTCGTTCCCACTACTTTAATCCTTAATCATGTAGAACAACATATATGATCCTAACCCATTTACTAAAATCCTCACTGATTTATTAATGACAACAAGGTTTGATGATGTAGTTGTCTGACGGGACTTGAAAACAATCATATTTTGTTTGCCCCAATTAATGAGAAAAAGATATGACCAACTGCTCCAATAAGCTGTATGGTCCATCTTGGTTAAAGAGGAATTACTATACTCAGCGCACCTTCGTCGGCTCTACAGACAAGTCCTACCTCCTCGATGTCTCATTTTCTTCCTGACCCGTTTCCATAAAGCCATGCTGTTATTACCAGCGAGACTATTTTGTGATCAATACTAATTAACAGATATTTAATATGAATTATCAGTATAGGTATATACTACATATTATGTTATATGATATATTTATAATAATATAATGTATATAATAACACTGTATTCATACAAACCGTACTTATATAGTCTAATTAGGCCTAAATGATATTGGTAATACTGTAATAATTTGCAAAAAGACCTTGTACGCTAGCGATAAAAAGAGGTGAATTTGTTAAAAAAAAACAAAATAAATAAAACATTTGTTTTAATAAAATAAAAACGGTTTTTTTTGCAAAAAATATAAGACAATTAAAGAAGATAAAGAGAATGTTATTTAAGCTCATGTTTTTTCAACAACGCCTGATTGCTGGATTAGATCCACGTGTGAGCATAGTCATTGTTCCAGATGCCCGCTGCTAGAATAGTAATCACAGAGATTCTTAAGTGACAATACTCATTATAACCGCCTGTGAAAAATATCTCAGAGAGATTCTTAATGACAAATGCATAGACCCTGAAAATGTAATTGAATTTCAACAGTGGCCATGCGGATAAGAGAATTTGATTACCAGTCACATTCGAGTTAAAGGGTTCATTATTGACCTGATCAAAAGAATATTTACCTTGTGCACTTATCACTATATAGCTAAACATCAAGCAGGACATTTAAGAAACTTAAAGGGAAGACTGCACCCAAGAGAAGTGAAACAGAGCCACAAAACTACATCCTATCATACCTTTAGAAGCATCAACATATCATTCGTTTTTGACATACTCATGACTATAAAAATCACCACTAATCTTTGCCGCGATTAATTAATAAACTAATTCGCATTCATAAGCAAATGGTAAAATTAATTATACAAATAAACTTAGACCACTCATCAGCAAACGATTCATTCCATTTAATGAAACGTCTGTTCGAATAATGTATAATACACCGAATAATTATCTTTTCGTTATTTATGGTCAGTTCAAGAATGTACTTATTTGGGAAATTCAGTTCACGACTATTGTCGCACATATGGGGGGGAAAACAGCGGTTTTGCCTCAATCACAACTTTTAACATGCCATTGATGACAAAACATGCTTGCTATCGTTTTTGCTTAACTATACTACTTAATTTTCTCGTCATGTCTATCACTATTTTAAATCTAAAGAACCCTTCACAGTAACGCTAGGACATTTCACTATTATATTCTTTTGCAGTAAAAGCATAACTCTTTTACTATATCACCAAAGACCCTTGTTCCGTACTAGCATTATAAACACCGCTAGCCACCAACTTCTCACGGTTGTACTTTTACCTTCTGCTAATTATCAATTTAAAAACCCCATTCATTTTAGGAGAAAAATATTTGTCCAAGAATAAATAAACCTGCTCATCCCATCAAGTTTGTTTAACTTTTTAACTCCTGTTGCTTACCAACATCTCTTCAGCATTGTTCCCAAAATTTCAAATAATGAAAGAAGTTCAGGTGGAATAAGAGACTAGACAGTAATAATAATACCATCCCACCCATTAACGCCTTATCTTTCTCAAGTTAAATTAATCACATATATCGGTGGAGGAACAACTAGTGTGTATTTTATTCATTTTCATCATAGTGATTATATTTTATTTGACTTGGTCTTATAGAAAATGCATTGTGTAGAAAATGTTTGGAAAAATATTTGAAATCAAGAACCCCAAGATATTCCATTGAATAATATACCCATTTCAACCCTTCCATTAGAGGTAACCCAAGTTCAAAATTTCCCACAGAATCAAATTGAAATTGAACCCTTGGTACAACCTCCCATAAAATTTAGACAATCTTTAATACCCAAACCTCCTATGCCACCACCTATTCCATATAGGCAATCTACTTTCAAGAAGTGGAAGTATATTCTAACATTGCTAACTTGGCTAATAACCTTTCACTGACTATTAATTACTTATTCTGACTTTATTTTATTGAATTATATTAATGTTAAATTAGAACACTTAATTAAAATTAAATCCTTATGATAAATTTATATATATAATTTTTAACTTGAAGATGAGAGTCACAGAGTATCACTTATTGTAATTTGTTTAGGGAATTTCTTCTCATATAATAAAATTCACATGAATCTTTAATTTAGATATTGAAAATTAAATAACATATAATTTCATAAAACAAACTCTAGTTATCAGAATAATTCAACTCTATACTCAATAACATTGCTCTCTTGAGCAACATTTTTTTGTTTAAACTAACTTTTCCTTATTAATAAGTTCTATTTTTAATTTTATACCTTTTTCTAATATAATATTTTTTAATGAGTTTTGTATTGAGTATATAATACTGTGAGCCAGATAATGTTGAAATAATCTGTGAATCATAATTCCTAGTCTGGGAATTCTCATTTCTAAAATCACAATGGACTACATCATATTTACCAGTATGGTTTTAAATTTGGATTCATATCAATATATAATTCCATTTTAGAGCTTCTAACTACTTCGAGAGAAGAAAGGATATAGAGAGATACTAGAGCGACTTAAATGGGAATGACTAAGGTAATAAAATACTATTAGTGAGGTTTTATAGAGAAATTTAGAGAGAAGGAGGATGAAGAGAGGGACAGAGGGATATATATATATTACTACTAGATCTTTTTAAAAAGGGTTGGCATCCGTAGAAAGAGCCATGTTACGTTTGGGTTATATAATTAGAGTCTTATATACAGAATAAATTGAAATAGCCTCTTATCTGCAGAAATATTGTCCAGTAACAATGGTCGCGAGAGAAAATTAATATATAAATGTATCAAAAAAACAGTTCAGTTTTTCCTTAACATTTATAAAACGATACTTCGTAAATCAATAATCGATCCATGTAATAATATTTAGAAGTCATTACTAATGAGTATCAATAAAGGCTATACGCTTATCTACTCTTGCTTACATAACAGACGTAACGCACATAATAGATAATTTAAATCCTACTGTTTGGTATGGGCTTAACTATGTGATTAATATAGCGTGCATATTATGGTAAGGATTATGTCTACATATTGAGCTAAATCCCTTTATATCAAGTAAGCTCAGCCTCATAGTATATATATACGCCATCCTTTATATGCTTGAAGTAGTTAATTATACTAGAGTGTATTGAGTGAGATAATGATGATAATAACGCTTTGCTAGAATTATGGAATTACACTTTTCACCATTCTCTATCATCTGAGTATCTATGCCTAAAAGAAATGTATCGTATTCATTTCTTAATTTATGAAAATTAAAAACAAAGGATGCATGAAGATAAAAGATTAGTGAGACAAACAAAGGAAAGTTCTTTACTTATATAAACTGTTCCATGCGATTGGACATAAAGGTTATATACGAAATTGAATTACCTTAATATAATAATATAATACATAATAATAAATAATATATAATTAATAATAATAACTCAAATAATAATGAATATTATTATCCATAATAATAAATTATATAAAAATAATATGTGAAACATCAATTAAGAAAATACCGTTTACTATAATACTCTTTATCGGTATTTTACAGAAAATAAAGATGCTTGTTCAATTCTAATGAAATATTTATTGAGTTAGTGTTGTACATTTGAAATGATTATTATTAGAGTGAATTAATTATTCTAGTTCTAGGCAATTAATACTTTTATTATTTTAACTAAAATATGAAATTGTAGATTGGATGATCTGATGTGTTTTTTACTTTGTTTCATACCAAACATAATGGTTAGATATGAATATAAATATTGAAATACGACTAATGTATTTTTTAATTACAGCTTAATGTTTTTTAAAACATAATAATATGCATGGAGTATATCTGAGTTTTTGCTTAAGTTTTTATTATATAGGTTTTTTTTCAGTTTTCCCGGGAAAAGTAGTCTTTTCATGAGACACTAAATTTTTTTTGGACATTTTTTATTAAGAATCTTTATTATTTATGGATTTATTAGTTATTGGAGATTATAGTTTATGCATAATAGACTTAAAAAACTTCTCAGGAAATTTGCCTGCTTTATTATCCAGGACTATTGTAATTGTACTTACATACTGAGATGCTAGAAGGACATATTACCTCACCGGAAGATATCACTATTAAGAAATTAATAATATATATATATTTTAAACAGCCATAATAAACATTTTATATCTTAAATAAAAGAATCAGCTCCATAAACAAAACTTCTGCAATTCATTATGTAGCATAATTATCAAGAATTTTTATAGAAGAGGTATGTAAAATGTGAATATTCTTATGTATCTTTCTAATTATAATTTGTGCGTCTTTCTAATATTAATTATCATATACAGATATATGATCATCTTTATTATAAAATTTGATATATATAATACAGATGTCTTATTCTAATGTAAAATTCTTATGAATATGGTAAATATATATAACGCTTAACCTATTACAAGATTTAAAATATTTAGATGGAATTGTAACAATTATTTCTTTACTGAAAATGATATTAGAATAGGATAAATTAATATAAAAGCCATTACAGTATAAATATATTTAAGTAGAATTAGAATATGCCAATTCATATGATAATAAAATATTGCTTTGTAATGTTAATTTTATATAGTATATTATATAAACTATTTTAAAATGCTGATATATATATATATATGCCACAATATATATATTAAATAATTATATATATGAACTACATAATGACATCTTAAGACATAATATATAAATATATGATTATTTCTTCAACCATATATTTATTTCTGTTTTCTCTATATTCATATTTAATCCAGCTTTTCTTAGTTTCCTATTTTATCTATTGTAAAATTTATATTATGTACCTTATACAATGTATATTCAATATGTAATAGGGTTATATGGATTTTGTTTATAAAGAAAAGAATTTTATAGTAATATTAATTGTCTGTAATAATTATAATAAGTCACCACATTTTGCTACGAAATAATAAATTACATCATAGAAAAGACTTTGCTTATAACTTAGTAGAGTAACAGACTTATATCTAGCCATACAGTATAGTTAAATTAAGATGAGAATCAAGTAAAATACTAATTATTCTTATTTATTTAATATTATATATATATACTTGGCCTTTTCCTGAGTGAATATAATTGAAGTGACATTACTTATTTACTTTATTGAGATGTAACATAATTATCTATTGGAAACATATATATATTAATAATGTCGTTATACGATAACTAACCTAATGGCCATGGCATAAACTATATATTATACTATTTACATTACCAGATACACTCTTTCATTTAGTTTATAGAAAATTCCAAATAAAAAAGTGGGTAAACATATCTACCTACAATATTAGCAGTAGAAATCCGATTGACGTCCGAAATAAATTGTTGAAAATATGTTAAGAATTTCCAATCATAAGATTTAATATTATATAATTAAATATAATAATATATATTATTATAAATAGGTGATAAAGAATGTTTTCATTTAACACTTATAGTATATGATATAATATATAATAAATGCCTCATAATTATTAAAACAATTAGTTAAGGATGATTTAGCGGCCAGCAAAAAATGACAAAATATTTCTTATTACTCAGAGTATCTCTATGCTCCCCGAAGAACCTCACACAACTTATAAATATGTAAAACATTAAAAAGGAATGCACAATTTGAGCTATGAATTTTAAAGTTAGATTAATTTTTAGATTTATATGAGTAGGAAAATATGTATAAAATATAATATAAAAAAATATAAAAAAAAAAAAATAATAAAAAAAAAACCTAAATTATTCGTACAGCGCAGGAATACATTTCTTGGATCCTGGTAAAATTGACTATTAGAGATAGCAAAAGTGTTAAAAAGTAGAATAAAAAAAAAAAAAAAAACTTGTTTGGAAATGATAAAATCGAAAGAGTAATGATGATTAATACGCTCTCTATTATAGTATGCCCTTCTTATTGGTTCATCTTCGTTATAAAATATATAGGACTTTTTATTAAATTTTTTTTTTTATTTTTTTACTAATGACGAATACGCCAACAGTACTAACAGCACGTATGCAGGAGTCTGGAGGGATCTCTCAGGCAGACCTTTCCGGGTGAACTTTACGTGTGGTAGGATACTAGAAAAAATAAAACTCCTTCCCCTTGCACACTTGAGGGTTACTTACGTGAAAAACATACGTAATATAGCTAAATAATATATATTTATATTATCATTTATTATATATATTTAAATATATATATATTATATATATATATATATTATAATAATATTTAATATTATTTTATTTATATTAATTACTAATATATGAAGATATATAGTATTGATAAAAATAATATATAGTATAAGATTATAGTAACAGTACTATAGGTGTTATATATCTCATATACTTGCATATCTATATAGTTATATATTTATATACATATACTATATATATACGTATATATATAGTATACTATATGTAAATGTATCTATAGTACGTTGATTACTAATGAAATATTTATTATATATAATTAGAATAGTAGTAAAATCCGTGTTCTAAATAATATCATAGTTTAGTTCTAACTAATGATATCACATAATTAAAAATAAATAAGTAATATAATTAAACATTAATTAAATATATACCTACTATATATAATACTATATATACTACGTATACCCATTATTATATTTATCCAATAATGAGATTTTATAGTAAATTATAATGCACTATAATTAGCATTTTGATAAAATAATTAGGTAATATTTATAGCTATATAAGAAACCAAAATGAGATAACTTAACTTCTCAGTCTAATAAAAAAACAGAATTTATGTTAAGATATAATAATTATCTAAAAAGATGTAAATTATACTATATTGACACGTACTAAATATTCTACAAATAATATTACATCCCTTTATTTCTTTATTTCTCTCCTTTTTTGTTAATATTTGAGATATAATAAAACATATTAAAGAGAAGTATAAATCAGAAGTTTGAATTAATAAAGAGATAAAGGATCTATAGAATATTGGAGCAATATGCCATAATATCGATTCACTCATTATACAACAATTTACGTAAGTTTTTGTGATTTCAGAGTATAGAATTTTCTGGGCGCGAAGTGTTTACGTAAAATATTTGAGAAGTTACTAAAGTACGTTGAACGTTAATCCGAAGTATAGTAAAATATGAGACTAGTGAGTCATCACGGTGAGATATATCTAACATAGATTCTAAACACATATTACAGTGGCAGTGATCAATCTTATGGCTATTAGTATACCGATATATTAATTATGATTTGATATAACTAATAATTAATCGTTATCATCAGGGAATAAATACTTCAACATACTTACTTATATAATAGTAAGTAACATTATAATTTATAATATTAATTATATATACTACTACTATTAAATATATAATATACTATATATGAGTTATACTTTTTATTTTCTTTATTCATCTATATATACTAGTTATTATAGATTTTTGTTATTATACCAACTTTACTAAATAATAATATATAATATATATATATATAATTATTATATAATATATATATTATAATAGTATAATATATTTATATATTAATAATTATAATAATAATATATAATATTAAATATATATATAATTATATTATATATATTTATAATATTATTATATATATATTATATATGTATATGAAAAATTAATATATATATACTATACAATTACCGAATACCATTAGTTGTGCCTAATTTTATATTATATAATACTTATAGATATAATATAATAATAAAATTATGTACTATTATTATTTTTTATTAATGGCCCATAAGGTTTTACTATATAAGTAGTGTTAGTGTGTGTAAGTGTGACTTATGTGTGAGTTGTTGGGTGTGTCTCGTAAAGCTACATTTATAATAAGTGATTAAAATACTTTAATATATATATATTATATTAATATTTAATTGATATATATATATATATTACAGTTGAGGCGGCTTATACTGGTGACCGATAAAACCCTCACCATGGTGATGGTACACTTCATATATATATATATTATTATATATATATATTATATACTTCAATCAGTATATATATATATTATATACTTAATATATATTATAATGATAGTAGATTATAACCTATATATACCTATCTAATGCATTCTATAATCTATTTATATATATCAGTACCATATATATAACTTTACATGCTGGACTAAGGAAATAGCCTATGAAACAAAGTGAAAGAGACGTTAATATTCCTCCTTATCTGTCTGCTGTCATAAAAGCTTGATTACGACAGAGAGGAGATATTAATAATAAAAGAATTATCTTCGTAATTTTATATTAATACATGAAACAATTTTTCACATTCCGTTAAACAACTCAATTATGATAAATAACTTATAATATAAATTTTAACATACAGCTTGTCACAATTTCACATTTCAATAAATTAAATTTTCATAAAATTTCGTACCCACGAGTTAAAAACCCTATACAATAATTTAAAACCGTAAGGATGAAGTTTCTTCTATTAACCATTCTATTTATAGTTTCTAATGAACATTAACTGTCCGTAACGGAATTACTATACCTGGTCTCTCAAAGAGTCAATATACTAATACTCTTTTATCCGTTGCATGTGTGTGCGCTGTCACAATAAACTCTTAGCAAGACTCAAAGTTGTAGTGATGCATCGTAGGTATTACCATAAATAATCAGAACAAAATATACATCAAAACGACGTGGAGCATATTTCTTATGTTATCTTGACATGGTTTCATTATGAGGGAGGATGGCTATCTACCTTGCAGTTTAGAGTTAAACCTAGACTGAATTCGACCAGGTGAGATTCCTAAAAATGACATGCTATACATTGTAACAACAACTCTAAAAATTTTTAACGTGCGTGACTGAGCTGAGAGCCGAAAATAAACCAAGAGCTTTATGCAATCTGGAACTTTCATTGATGTCTTAACACATTGTGCAGAATCCGAGGTCTCAATATATAAAAGGTTAGTTTAGCTATATGCGGACAGACTCTCTCACCTCGTCTCTCATCACATTTCTCTCTATTTATTTCACTATTTGTATTTTGATAACTAGGGGAAAGTTATAGTTATTTACTCTAATTAATAGTTATATATATGAAATTATTGGTGAATCTCCAATACTAAGCAATATTTTTATGGACAACACTCAATATATATTATATAAAAAAATCGAAATATATTAACTAATAAAATATATTATATTAATAAAACCAGATGAAGTTATTGAGGAAATATCCTGTAATAAAGTAGTCCCCGCTAAGATAACAATCTAAGTACTATGATTTTTTTTATTTAAATTTTTTTATTTTTCTATACAAAATAGTTTTGTGCTTTGAATCTACTTGTTTCACATATTATTGCAAAGGGCAACTCTACTTACGAGTAGAGTTGCCAATTTTGGGAGGATTATTTAAGAGGGGCGGATGTAGGAGGCTTTGAGTCGAAACCCTGCAAATATATTCAAAATATAGACATCGAGGGAGGATGTATAGTTTAAAAAACGTGGGATCTAAATATAATTACGTGGGCAATACTCTCGTTTAATATATAATCGTTTGCGTGTTATTATTCACATAGATTTGAAAGTTTGACCAAATACAAACAGATATACTACAAAAATTAAAGACGTGAAGTGTACGAGAGCAAATTAACGAAGAGATAAAAATTGAAATTGGTTATAGGAGTAAACAACATTGGCGGCTTCCCTTCTATAGCACATTTTAAACATATTCAGTAAGTGATAAATATAACATGATCTAGTTTTATTAAATACAGTATTTTAATTTTCTTTGAATTTTTTATATATAGTATGTTGCAACCTTGTCATATCATGTACGATTGTCAATACAAAGAGCGACCGCGCGCTATGAGGAGTGTGACCAACTATATAATATACCGGTAATAAGTATAAATACGGAGGGTAGTAGGTGTTGAGCTAGGTATAAATTAGAAACGCCCATAAAATACCCCAAAAAAAGGGTAACGTACGCTATCCACCTACAGGGCTAATTACTACTACCTATTACTTCTTACAAGTACGTCTATATTGTATAATCATGAAGGGCCACTCCGTGAGTGAAATACCTTAATAGCCATATATACTATTTTATAATAACACATATTTATGACTCCGTGTAAAAGTAATTGAAGCATCCCTGGGCCTTAGACGAAAACTTTTGAGTCAACCATCTTGGCCGTATGACCTGCTGACCCGGCAGCCCCAACATGCAGTACTAGTGAGCAGAAAGAGCCACAGCTCCCGTTCATCCTAACCCACATCGTTTGATCCGATCATACACCCGTTTTGACTCTTCTCTATAAAGTAGAAAATGAACCTTTAACACTTGAATGCACGTAGTTGAAGGGAGAAGCAAGAGCAATCACGAGAACGTGGTGTCTAGCGTCAGAGATAGATAAAAATCGTATTTAGAAGCTCTCAATAGGGAATCATTCAATATTCTGAAGTGCAATCGATAATACATGAATGTAGACAACCAACTTTCTAATAATTCTCAAAAGACGATCTCTAGCTATATCGGCCTGAGCAAAATAATGTTCCATTGAACTCTGACTAAGAGTATGCACCTATCAGTGAAACATTTCCTAACATTGAACCAAACTAGAATGGGAGATTCGTTGTTCTGTGGATATTTACACATAATTATTACCGAAGTGAAATGAACAGAAGTATTGCAGTAGAGCAGAAGAGTGCCATCGTACATTGAGATTTATAAGAGAATAAACTACCTCTCAAATGCCAGCATATTGAATCATGGCTAAACTAGGATGTAAAAAACTCCTCGTACGTGACGGTGAAGGGTCGCCCCTTAAGCAAGTACATTGCTGCTCAATCTTGCTTTGATGCTCAGGGCCAAACCGCAGGAAACGCAGGTCGATCTCATCACCAGTGTCCTAAAGTATTATCTGCAGGTTCCTCCACGCTGAGACACAAACTAATCGCAAATCTCTTTTTCAGAGTTAAGGCGGCACAGTCTTGTGCAATCGCGTCCACATTATCTTTTCACATAGGCATTTCATAGCAAAATATCATATTGACGGATAGTAAAACAAATGTCTTGACATGGTCTACAAACAGCGGAGATAATGGGCGATAACGTCATTACTACAATAAACAAAACCAACTCCTACAGATCATGGGAAGGATATTATAAAGTGGTAATATTAAGACACCTGCTGAGACAGGCTGCAGAGAGCTGCATGAGTGTTGTATCAGTAGTTATGACAAGTTCCTCTGACAGATATTTTAATTGTTGAAGCCAATTTCTTCAAGCGATTCGAAAACTCGAAAATACTTTATATTGAGGCCAAAGTGTTTACTAGTCTTAACACGCAGGGTACAACGCGAGGGACACAGATGGTTCCTTGTTCAAGTACTTTCCCTAAAAACATCGTAATAAACATTCTTTTTACTATACGTATTTATTCAACTTACTCGAGGATTATGTATAGGTCATTTCAGCAACACAATTTAAAACGATGGATTGAAACAAGTGAACCACAGAAGTCCGCATTAGAATGTCACTTGCCCAACAAAGTGACTTGTTCTCAATCCCAATACTTTCATTGTAGCTACTAATAAAGCCTCCAACTCCAACTGATTGTAATAAACCCAAGAACTCTTCTCTTACCGTAAGTTTATCTCCGTTACTTTCTACATAGCGCACACCCAAGGATAACTGTTCTGACCCTGAGATGTCTGCAGTTTCATCAGCCATAATTGAATATGCCGAACTTTGATTAACCCTTTTAACTATATGATCTCGTAAAACCGAGCAACAAACTTCCAGGATTTCCGTTTTGTTTCTAACAAAATATATTTGCGTTTTTGACAGATTTTGCAGATCTCTGAAGGGGAAGATCCAATTTGGCTCGGGCCCTGAGCCCCGAAAATTTAAAATATGTTCTTTGTTACTATATAAGGCTAACTAACCTTGATTTTCAATGCTGTTTTCTATTAATTTTGTGCTTTACTTAAAGTCAAAGATTCTAATACCATTTAATTAGGAATTATGACGCCACTGTAACAGACCATAATAAAACATAATAATCTTAACTAGTAAGCAACAAGCACATATCTGATGTTCCTCTGATTTTACATAAACAGAAGTGACGTAGAACAATTCCCGTAAACCTAAAACAAAGGATGAAAGACTAACCGACATGAGTAGAATACAGAAAGAGTCAGTAAAATGAAATAAATATTCTTCCTTTTCTTTTAAGCATGGACAAAAGGCTAAAAAATTTCATAAATGTAGCCTCACCTCATGCGAAGTATGTATTGTTCTTATCTACTTAACGCATTTTTGACCCAAACCAAATCACATGAAACCAACGATCCGGCGGTAAAAAATACATACATTATAGACACTAAGACAAGAATATTGAAAGCATCTTTTACCACTCCCCAATTTCATTTCTTTAAACAACAACTATCCAAAAACCAAACATCCGAAACAATAATAACGCACGCATCCAGGAAAAGTAAGTAAGTACACATTCGAAATCCAATGAAGTACACCTGCATAATTAAACACAATGAAACTTTCTTTCCAGTTAAAAATTTCTTACAACCTGAAATAAGAAAACAGTTTTCGACTTCATGCTGGACTGATAGAATATAAAGAGAGAGATTGTAATTTTTACGGATTTCGTGCTAGAAATTGAAAAACCGGTTAACGAAGTACCAGAGCCGCCTGCATGATCTGGATGACAAAGTGCTTAATGTTCAACTCCAGCAAATAAACCTATGGTTACCGATAAATTTCAAAACGTAAATGGTGACGGCAGAGATGGAGACAGATTACGAGAGAAGATACTTAAGGGTATTCGATACAGAGATGAATTTAAATGAATTGATCGAAAAGCTGTCTCAAAATTTCGAATGGAGCTTTGTTAAAAGATTAGAATTGAGAAGGCCAAACTGGCCGCACCACTGAGGGTGTAGCAAAGAAAATACGGCGGGGAACAGAGGGTTGGAGTAATAATCATACCGGGAACCAAATGAAGCCAAGGTATGAGGAGAAGGAGGGAGGAGGCGAGACCCGATTACACTCCTCAAAGGAGAGATGAGGTAAAGCCGAATAATACTTTTCAAAAGAAAAGAGAAGAATGAAGACGGGTATTACACTGAGATATAGGGCACCTTAAAAGAAGTCCCCAAGAGCTAAGAAAAACTATGTGTCTTCTTTGTAATCAGTGGACACCGTCCCAAGCATGTCGTTTGGGATTGCCCTATGAAAATGCAGGCAAACCATAAAGGGATCGCAACAAATTGTACAGGACACCGCCTGGATACACTACCCCAGATACCCCGCTGATTGTTCACTCCATACAACAGCAAGTTTTGATATGGAAAAAGAGGGATAGAGCGGACAAAGCCCGAATTGCATAAGAGGCTTAGGGATGAGACAAGAAGAAGAAAGGGCAAAAGCTGAGTGACTGATGAAGTTGTATGAAACAGATGAGAGTGTAAATAGGCCTGAGACCGCCGAGAATTTTGAGGTGAATGAAGTAGTGGAGTATGAGATAGGAATTATGAAAGGAGAACTTCTCATCCTCAAGATAGATAGAGAATAAATTTAGAACTCGGCAAAGAGGAAGAAACGTGTGAGAAAAAATTTAAAGCTAGAGAGAATAAGATGGAACTAAGCGAATAAGCAGAAAAGAAAAGAAGTCGTGCAACAACCTTTTAGACTGGGACATCACTTTACACCAATAACCTTGCTCCATCTTAAGTCAGTAGGTCGACGAAAACCAAAGTTTGTTGACCAGATCTATGTGTCAGATCGTCACCGGCCGCCGGCCTCAAACAACTGGAAAAAGAGGGAACTGAATAAAGAACCCTCCTAAGACCGAAAGTAGTCACAGGGGGTGACATAACATCGGTCTTAAAGGGATACACTATAACCTCGGCCGACATAAATAAACATTACC